>OY829914.1:151362872-151365534 GCA_963691935.1 Nephrotoma guestfalica | reverse complement strand
CAAACATAAAGATACCACTAAAGGAAAAGCAGTCATCACAAGTCAATAATCTGGAAATTCGAGACAATCATCTTTCGCAAAAGACCAAACATAACCTACAAGTAATGCTGTCAAAATTCGAAAAACTGTTCGGGCCGGTTGACAACCATGAAATCATCGAAACAGATGTAAGAGCAGAGATTAAAACAACAACAGAGGAACCCATCTATTCCAAATTTTACCCATATCCGGTAAATATGAGAGGTGAAGTGGAAACCCAAATCAAACAGCTGCTAAATGACGGTATTATAAGACCTTCCAAGAGCCCCTACAACGCTCCAATCTGGGTAGTGGAGAAAAAGTTGGACGCTTCCGGTATACGTAAATACCGTATGGTCATCGATTTTAAAAGACTCAATGCCGTAACAGTATCAGATGCCTACCCAATTCCAGACATTTCACATACACTGGCAAACCTAGGAAACTCTAAATTCTTCACAACGATCGACCTCACCTCCGGCTTTCATCAGATTCGGATGAAGGACTCAGACATAAAAAAAACATTGTTCTCAACAATGAACGGGAAGTACGAATTCCTAAGGCTTCCTTTTGGATTAAAAAACGCACCAGCGATCTTCCAGAGAATGATAGACAACGTGCTAAAAGAGTTCATTGGAAAAATATGTTATGTCTATATTGATGATATTATCATATTTGGAGGAAACACGGAAGAGGAACACCTAAACAATGTAGAGAAGATATTCTCCAAACTGGAAAAGGCGAATTTGCGCGTGAACCTTAATAAAACAGAATTCCTCAAGAGTGAAACCGAATTTCTCGGTTACGTCATAACCGACCAGGGTATTAAACCCGACGACCGGAAGGTGCGTGCAATCCAAAATATTAAAATTCCAGAGAACTTGAAAGATCTAAAATCATTTCTTGGGTTGACGTCATACTACAGACGCTTTATAAAAGACTTCGCCAAGCTAGCGAAACCGCTTACATGCCTCACCAGGGGAGAAAATGCTCAAATCAAGGCAAATGCGTCAAAAAAGGGCAAAATCAACCTTTCAGAGAAAGAAATCCACGCATTCCGACAACTCAAAGAATTATTGTCATCAGCGGAAATACTCATCTTCCCTAACTTTGAGAAGCCATTCATATTAACAACGGATGCATCAGACACCGCGATTGGAGCAGTATTATCGCAGGGTGAACTCGGAAAGGATAGACCTGTCACATTCATCTCCAGATCGTTAAATAGAACAGAGGAAAATTATGCTACGAATGAGAAGGAGATGCTAGCTATCATCTGGTCATTGGACAGCCTGCGAAACTACCTATATGGCGCAAAAAAGATAAAAATCATCACGGACCATCAACCCCTAACCTTCTCACAAAGTAATAGTAACCACAACGCGAAATTAAAACGGTGGAAAGCACGTCTGGAAGAATATAATTATGAAATAATTTACAAACCCGGATCCATTAACAAGGTAGCAGATGCATTATCACGATTGGAATTAGAAACAAATATGCTGTCAACAGATGAGACAATTCATAGCGCAGAGCAGGACAACACCAATTTGATACCATACTGTGATGCACCAATAAATGTATTCAGAAATCAAATCATCATCTCGGAAAACAAAGACGTTTATGCTCGTGAGGAACCCCATCCTAACTACCAAAGGCATTTCATCAGCTTAAGGCAGATAAACAAAGAAACGCTAACGAGAGCTCTAAAGGAAAGACTTAGCCCAACGGCGATCAATGGAATTAAAATTCCGGAGGAACATATCCAGATGTTACAAGAACTATTCACGGAACATCTTAGTGGGTACAAACTTCGACTAACACAAAGGATTGTGCAGGACATAAAAAGCGAAGAGAATAAATTCAACATCATTCAGGCAGAGCATAAAAGAGCCCATAGAAATTCTCAAGAAAATAAAGAACAAATCTTGGAAAAATATTATTTTCCTCAAATGGCAAGCCTGATAAGAAAATATACACAGAACTGTGAGACTTGTCATACAAAAAAATACGACCGTCATCCCGACAAAGTTAAATTACAACAAACACCAATCCCAACCTATCCATCGGAAATCATTCACATGGATATCATCAACATCAAGAAGGAAAAATTCATCACTTGCATAGATAAATTCACCAAGTTCACGAAACTTTTCCACATTAAAGATAGATCAGCCACACACCTAAGAAGCAGAATCATCAAAATCCTACACTATTTCACCGTACCAAAAGTAATAGTAATGGATAACGAATCAAGTTTCGTCAGTCCCATGATATCTGACTACATAAAAACACTAGGAATACAAATCTATCTCACACCCTCTCAAAAAAGCGAGGTAAACGGCACGGTTGAAAGGGTCCATTCAACAATCATCGAGATCACAAGATGCCTAATGGATGAATATAAGGATCTCCCCATAAAGGACCTAGTCTGCATTGCGGTGGACAGGTACAACAACACAATACATTCAGTCACCAGAAGGAAACCCAGTGACCTATTCTTCGCTAGAACCAACCGCATCAACTATCAGGGTCTACTAAATTTCAGGGACAAAGTGAATGAAGACGTAGTACAAAGGATTCAAGACTCTCAACAATCCAATTTACGGAGAGAAAATTTAAAAAAAGCAGAGCCTAAAACTTA
>OY829914.1:151352872-151357872 GCA_963691935.1 Nephrotoma guestfalica | reverse complement strand
TATTTTTTTAGAAATCCTTATTAACTTACCTTTAACATGAGCCCAAAATAATAATTATCGGACAATTATGTTTCTTTTTATTGCGATAAATACAATACCATGATTATCATTTTTCTCAAATTTTGACACCCTGTATCTTTAACAACAACAAGAACTAAAAAAAATTAAGTGTCTCAAAATGTTGTTTGTTTTAATCAAGGCTACATATTCAAAACATAAAAATCATAAAATTAAAACATGACTTATGGCTCCATAGAGTGAATTTGTGATTTCACGAATTTTTCATCATATATATATTATGTTGAGCAATCTTGTTTTTCATTCAATTGACGATCTTGAAGTTTCTAAAGCCATTGCTTCTTTAAAACCAAGAAACTCTTACGATATATTTGGTTGTAGCAATTACTTAATTAAAAGTTCCGTTGGCCTTATATGTGCTCCTTTATGTCATATTTTTAATTGTTGTTTTAGAAATGGTATTGTTCCTGAAATTTTGAAATCAGCAATTGTGCTACCTCTTCATAAAAATGGTTCCAGATGCGACTTAAATAATTACCGGCCTATTGCTTTACAGCCAGTCCTGTTAAAAATAATGGAAAAAATCATTAAATGTAGAATGGTTGTATTCCTAGAAAAGCATAGTGTTATAAGTTGTTGTCAGCACGGTTTTCGCAATGTGTTTTCCATGGAGTCTGCATTAATTGAATTTTTAAATAGCGTGCCTGCATCGCTAAATAATTCTGAATCTTGTGCTGGGCTTTTTGTTGACATAAAAAAAACCTTTGATATGGTTGATCATAACCTCCTATTGCATAAGCTTTCTAAAATTGGTTTCAGAGGAAACATTAATAATTGGTTTAAATCGTATCTTGCGAATCGTAATCATGTTGTTAAGGTGAATGTAACTATGGGCAGCCCTTATGTCTTAAACATTGGTGTTCCTCAAGGTTCTGTCTTGGGGCCACTTCTATTTCTGATATACAAAAACTCAATTTTTAGTGCGAATTTGGCAGGCTCTATGGTTGCCTTTGCAGATGATATGAGCTTATGTTATCGTGTCGTGGGTCCTCACAAACTGATGTTTGCCATAAAATTGCAGCCGATCTTTTAGTTTTAAGGAAATGGTTTGACCACCATTTCCTAATTTGAAGTGACAAAACTAAGTTTATGCATTTTAGTTTGGGTAGCAGTAGTTTACATTCACCGTTAACGTATCATTCCAGTTTTTGTAATGCTGTTAATTGCTTCAGCTCGTGCATTTCCATTGACACTGTTGAAAGCTTCAAGCACCTTGGAGTTATTGTTGATTGTAATCTGAATTGGAAGCAGCATGTCGATTAAATAAAAAAGTCTCTTAGCAATGCGTTATGAACTTTATATCAATTAAGACCAGTAGCACCTAAATCGGTATTGTTAAAATTCTACTACGCTTGCATTAACTCTAGGCTTGAATATGTGTTATCCTGTTGGGCTGGTTGCTATCATTCAACTTTAAAAATTCTCATAGTTGTTCAGAAATATGCTATTCGTATTATGTGTTTTAAGTCTTCACGGGTTTCTGCTTGGCCATTATTTTTGAGTTGCAAAGTTTTACCATTACAACATCTATATGTTTATAAGGTTTTACATTTATTTTATTTGCGTAGTGGACATCGATTATTGAGAGCAAATGTGCGATACAATATTAGGAACAATGATCGTTTCTTATTTGTTGTTCCACATTTTTTTAGTGTACATTTTAGAAAATATTTCCTGGTAACTGCCCCTTCCTTATTCAACCAACTTCCATATAGCATTCGACAACAAATTAATTCGAAATCATTTCTACAGGTACTTAAAGTTTGCCTTTTTGAGCACCCTAATATCGATTTTATATTTAGAGTTTTAGTCTGACGAAGTTTAATTTTAGTTTTAATTCTATTTATCTTTTTATATTATATATTTTTATTGTTATGTTTTTATTTCGTATGTTATCATAACCTTTTATCGTAAATTCTTCTTTGTTAAAGGGTAGAACAATACTGCCGTTAAATCGGTGATGATTACTCTACTCATTTATTTTCACTTTGTATTTTAATATTATATGTGACAAAAAAAAAATATATATATATATAAATATATATATATATATATATATATATATATATATATATATATATATATATATATATATATATATATATATATATATATATATATATATATATATATATATATATATATATATATATACCGGGTGTTTCTTTTAAATTGAGACGATCAAATATCTCAAAAAATAGCCACTCTACGGAAAAAATGTCCATAATCAAAATTTAATCATACCGCGGGGGAAATACATTAGTGCAAAAAAAATAGTCCTCCACCCCCCGCTTTGTAGGTGGGCAGGGGTAACTTTTAAACTAAGATAGGAAGCCATATTTTTTATTGCAGATACGTATTCTACGACTAAAAGTACGTATGATTTGAATGAAATATTTTGTTCGGTTCATGATAGATGGCGGTGTAATCGACGAATATCAATTTTTTCAATTTCACCTTCTTAGAACACACGCATTCGATTCTGCAATACGTTTGAAATAAAAAACATCACGTTTTCATTGGAAATATTCGAAATTCATCATCAAAACAATTTATTAATGTAAATGGCAGGTGAATAAAATAATTTTAGCTTAAAATAAGTGTTCAAAATGATGGCCTGCGACTTCAATGCACTTATTAATTCGTATTTCAAATGATTGTACACATTTGAGAAATGTGTCTGGTTGAATTTCAGCGCACGCATTTCTGATTCGCTCAATCATGCGTGAGAACATTGTTGGTTCTTGTTTGTAAACTTTGTCTTTGAGATAGCCCCACAAAAAGAAATCTGGCGAACTAAGATCTGGTGATCTGGCAGGCCAATTTACCGGACCAGCTCTACCAATCCAGCGACCATTGAAATCACGATCAAGTATTTCACGTGCCACCACCGAATCGTGTGCAGGACAACCATCATGTTGAAACCACATGTTCCGTCTCACTTCTAAGCTCAAATTTTCAAGTAATATTGGCCGTTCATTTTCCAAAATGTTTCGGTACATTTGACCATACAAGTTGCCTTCAATAATGTGGGGGCCTATGAGTTTGTTGCCAATTATTCCACACCACACGTTGACAGTCCAAGGACGCTGATGTTCAACTTGACGAAGCCAGTGCGGATTTGTAACACTCCAATAATGCATGTTGTGTCGATTAACCGTTCCATGGTTTGTAAAATACGATTCGTCAGAGAACATTACGCAACGAAAAAAATTGGGGTTTTGTTGTATTTATTCACGTGCCCATTGACAAAACGTTACCCGATTTTGGAAATCAGCGCCATGAAGATCTTGGTGTAAAGACACATGATATGAATGATACTTGTGCCGTTTTAAAATTCTCCAAACACTGGTGAGGGACAATCCGGAATCGCGAACTATTTCTCGTGTACTAACATGAAGATTATGAGCCACTGCTGCCAATACAGCAATTTCATTATTTTCTCCAGTGACTGTTGCTATACTGGTCCTCTTTTTCGGTTGAACATTTCCATCAGTAATAAATTGTTTGATAGTACAACCAAATGAAGCACGTGAACGAATCCTATCCGGAAAACGTTGAGCGTAAATTGCAACAGCATTTTCAAGATTTCTGCCAGCTTCTCCATAAACCAGAACCATTTCAATTTTCTCTGGCACAGTTAAACGCTCCATTCTAAAGTATTTTATCGTTTATTTTGCAATTACGAAAAACATGAAGATAAGAAATAACACAAACGTTAAATGTGATTTACAAAACTGAATAAATTGTTTTGATGACGAATTTCGAGTATTTCCAATGAAAACGTGATGTTTTTTATTTCAAACGTATTGCAGAATCGAATGCGTGTGTTCTAAGAAGGAGAATTTGAAAGAATTGAATTTCGTCGATTACAACGCCATCTATCATGAACCGAACAAAATATTTCATTCAAATCATACGTACTTTTAGTCGTAGAATCCGTATCTGCAATAAAAAATATGGCTTTCTATCTTAGTTTAAAAGTTACCCCCGCCCCACCTACAAAGCGGGGTGTGGGGGACTATTTTTTTGCACTAACGTATTTCCCCCGCGGTATGATTAAATTTTGATTATGGACATTTTTTCCGTAGAGTGGCTATTTTTCGAGATATTTGATCGTCTCAGTTTAAAAGAAACACCCGGTATAATATATATATATATATATATATATATATATATATATATATATATATATATATATATATATATATATATATATATATATATATATATATATATATATATATATATATTTATATATATATATATATATATATATATATATATATATATATATATATATATATATATATATATATATATATATATATATATATATATGTATATATATATATATATATATATATGTATATATATATATATATATATATATATTTATATTTTTTTTTTCATTTTTTTTTCTATCGAGCCCAGGGTTAAAATTTTTCGTTTCTATTAGAAATGACCTCATGCAAATTCTCAGGTTCATCGGACCTCGTGACCCCTAAACGAACGTTCAAATTGGTTTTTTGCAAGAAAAACACTAAAACGAACTTTAGTGACGTTTTCTCCTTTCTTTCACATCAGCTCGTTCAAGTAATTCCGGTTTAAGATTTTCTGAGTATATTTTTGAGTATGCCGAATCCAATGAAATGATAAAAAATTTGGTTGGCGTAGTAGAAAATTTGTTTTTGGGCTGTTTCTTTCAAAAAGATTAAAACTTGTGAGTTCCGCCTAATTTTTAAAATAGTGCATATCATGTTTGACTAAATTTCACTATTAGTGGCTATAGAGCAAAGAATAACGAAAAAATGGGACATTGCACGTCAACATAACTAAACAATTATCAATTTTATAGTTGAAAAACGCCCAAAAGGTCGTTTTGCTGTGCATACGTATCTGCGAGAACACATCTATTTTAA
>OY829914.1:151160372-151347872 GCA_963691935.1 Nephrotoma guestfalica | reverse complement strand
GATTATGGCTATACCAGTCTTTCTGCAAAACGTTACCTCTTTCCGAACATCTTCCAAAGCAATTTCTTGCGGAGTTGTTACTATAATAGCTCCGTCGCACGGTACACTTTTCATGCATTCCATTACTGTAATATGTTCATCTGAAGTTCCAGGTGGCGTGTCAATTATTAAATAATCGAGCTCGCCCCAATGAACGTCATTCAAAAATTGTCGTATCATTGCAGTTTTTTTCGGTCCACGCCATATAACGGCATCAGTTCTATTTTTGAGTAAAAATCCTATCGACATTACTGCCAGTGTTTTAGATTCATCTGTATAAACGGGAACCCAACCTTCGTCACATTGATGAACATCGCATTCTTCTAAATTAAGTAAATATGGAACACTTGGCCCACACAAATCAATATCCAGTATACCAACCTTAAATATACAATAATTTATGATAATTATAACGACTCCAGGTAGTAAACGAAACATTTTCATACCCGATTTCCGTGTTCTCTAAGTGCAAGAGCTAGCTGCGTGCTAACGGTTGATTTACCTACTCCACCTTTCCCAGATAACACTAATATAATGTGCTTCACGTCAGACAACATTTTAGGAAATATTTAAGTCTGTTCTTGTCGGATGATTTCGGTTTTGGCAGTGCATATATTTCTTCAGTTGTGATATGTCAATGTCAAAAATACAAAACATTGGTAACTTGTGCAATTCTATTAAACGCACTCATTCATTTCGGTTTAGAGGCAAATTCCGCGCTTCCATATATTCAAGACTGCCGCACGAAAACAGCCTACGAGCTTGGCTCAACATAACAAAGTTAAAAATATGTGATCTCAAAACGGCGGTTCCAACTTTTATTTTTATTTTTTGCTATGTAGATAGTACATATAATGCAATTGTATGCAATTGTATGTAAATATGCTAACAACGTCGCCATTTCTATTTTCATAGAGCTAAACAATTATTTTTATCATATTCGTTCGAAATGTCAGGCAACGAAAATTTACCCGGATTCAGCTGTCAAGGTAAAAAATTTACTCTAGATGAGCTGTCAGGGTAACATTTTGACATAACATGTTCGTTCGAAAAACAAACTTACACGGAAAAGTTACCCAGTGTAAAAATTGCGATATTTTGTCAGATTTTATAAAAACCGTACGCATACATATATACAAAAGTAAACGTCACAACATAAGCACCAAACAAAGACACCGCGCCATTTGTACAATTCAATTTTAAATTTATTTTTCCTTTTAATAGATTTATTAAAATTGTAAGGATAATTTGTAATTTGTGCGACGTATTTTCAAAATATCTTGTGTACTAAAATATTGTGTTTATGTGTGAAATTATATAATTTCTTATGTTTTTAATTGAAAATTTTTGATATTGAGTGGTAAATAAATTAATAAAATTGAGAAATGGGAGACACAATATTGAACATTCTAATTCTTTGCTTTATAGTTTTTTATTATAACGATGCTAACAAGCTGAAATGGTAAACCTGGCATTTATAATAAACAATTTTTTGTCTTTATTTTCACCAATACTAATACAAAAGTCGGGTAATATTTTTCATGTTCGTAATAAAAAGTAACATAAAATCGGGTAACTTGTTTTTGCTAAATTCGAACGAATATAACATTAAATCAATAAAAATAAGAATAAAATTTGGTATCGCCGATTTGAGATCACACATTTTTAACTTTAAAGTTAAAAATGTGTGATCTCAAAACGGTAGTACCAATTTTTTTTTGCTATTTCTTATTGATTTGTTATGTTGAGCCAAGCTCATAGACCATTTTCATGCGGCACCCACCACAGAAGCAGTTTCATCTTCGTCTCTTTCACCGTTTACATATAAAACCGGTATTGCGACTAATTTTTCAACCAAAATGTTTTCGCTGATGCAGTACCACAAATAAGGATATACAGATATTGATCTTCTACCGCAATATGTCACATATGAACATCCAATCTATTAAATTAATTCCAACTCAAATCTGGCCCTACTAGAGAAGGAAAATATAATACAATATTATATATGTCGCTCCTCTTTTAATTTGTTTTTACTGTGTAATACAAAATGATTTTTTAATTCATAAATAGAAATAAAAGGAAAACAAATCGTCGTATTTTTACGTACTATACGATACCATACTACTACATATAAAGTAAAATCATATTATACAGTAAACATACATATTTCATCGATATTATAATTTCTAGTTATACGTGAATATAAGGGAAATGTGTAATTCCGTTTTTACTGTAGGCAATAAAATATCAAAATACGGTACTTTATGTAAAAAACAAGAAACAAAAACACAATTTGAACACATACAACTACTATGTATAAACGATGTATGATAGATTTGTGTGTGTGCTATTGCTTTTTGTATTGTTATTAACGTTTAATGGTACTATTCCACTAGGAAACAGACAAATTTTACAAAAATTTTGCAGAAAACATGACAAAGACAAGAACTAAAATTTGCATTAGTGCGACTGAGATAAAACATTTTTATTTTATGGTATAAAAAGTTGGGGAAATTTTGACATCATCGAAAACTAACCTATAAAGTATTTAAAAGATATAAAAAATCTTTATTTTTGATGTTTGACAATAATTTTATATCCCAAAAATTACTAAAAAAAATTACTATTATTTTTTCGATGAAAAAACATATGCATTTTAATTATTTTGAATAATTTACGAAACTATCGAAAAATTGGTTTACTATAAATCATGTGAGGGGAAATTTTTGACAAGTTCATATTAACCTAAAAAAATCATTCAGCAGTCGAAAAAAAATCAAACAAAAATCGAAGTGTCAGATTTTTTAACCCAAAAAAATATATTAAAAGTCAGTTCAGTCTTATATTTGTATCAAAATACTTGTATTAAACTGTGTATCGATTATTGAAACCGGATAATAACAGCAGTGATGAGGAAGTGGATGATTTGGATTGTGAAGAAAAGGATAATACGATTACATTAATCATTTGAGTGCTATCGAACGAACATTGAAATTTTGATAATGTTGAATGATGCCGATCTTATACAATTTGTCTCAGCTAAACCGATCAATTTCTATTTGACTGTTTCTGAATACATGTAGAATGGAAAATAACAGAATCATTCCGACTGTGTAAGCAAATTGGTACATTTGCTTGGTATTTTATATTTTTACTTTCAGTGCGAGAACAATTAAAAGATTTAACGAAACAGTTCGATAAATTAGAAAATGATTGCAAAATGTTGGGCAAATTGTCAGGGAGGTACACAATTGAATGAGGATAAATGTAAGTACATACCTCCAATATGTCGGTGATTCAGTGAAATGATGTTTTATGTTATCTATATTTTTATAGTGATTGTGAAGGCAACAAACGGGCCACGATATGTTGTTGGATATCGACGTCAGACAAGACAAAATTGAAGGCTGGAACTAAGGTAGCTTTAGATATAAAGTGCTCGTTTAATAAGTGAAGTGTTTAATTACACTCGTGATCATCAACCGTGCATTATATTACTGGATGAAATGAAATTGATGCAATTGGAAATCGTTGTTTTTCCGAAGCTACATCAGTCGATCATAAAATTCAACGTACTCTAATGGAATTGCTTAATCAAATGGATGGTTTCGATTCGTTGGATTAGGTTAAAATGATCATGGCTACAAACCGTCCGGATACGCTAGATCCGGCATTATTACGTCCCGGACGGTTAGATCGTAAAATAAATGTAAGTACATACCTCCAATATGTCAGTGATTCAGTGAAACGATATTTTATGTTACTTATATTTTTATAGTTATTGTGAAAACAACAAATTGGCCACGATATGTTGTTGGATATCGACGTCAGTTAGACAAGGCAAACTTGAAGGCTGGAAGCTATAGATATGAAGTGCTCGGTTAATAAGTAAAATGTTTAACTACGGCGATCATCAGCCGTGCATTATATTAATGGATGAAATGGAATTAATGCAATTGGAGGTTGTCGTTTTTCAGAAGGTACATCTGCCGATCGTAAAATTCAACCGTACTCTAATGGAATTGCTTAATCAAATGGTTTCGGTTTTCGATTCGTTGGATTAGGTTAAAATGATTATGGCTACAAACCGTCCGGATACGCTAGATCCGGCATTATTACGTCCCGGACGTTTAGATCGTAAAATCGAAATTCTGCTTCCTAATGAACAGTCACGTTCGGAAATTTTAAAAATGCATGAAATTTATTATGAAACCAATGTTAAATGGTCGGATAGTTATTTAACAAATGTTTCGAATGGCGGTTTATGAATACAAGTGAGTCTTTCAATAAAAAAATGGTAAAGTTTTTAACTAACAACAGTTTCGTTTTACTTTAGATTACTATATGTTGGCGTTCAAGCCATCTTTCATGAAAACATTGTGGTTTTATCTTACTCGTTTTGGCCAAAATTAATTTTCGTCTCCAATCTCGATGCTGTTAATTTCGTTGAGTACAACGCTGAAATAGTTTTGTTTGGATTTTCCCTAACTAGCATTTCCAGAGACTCATTCATTTAAGTGGGGTGGTAGCAGTTCACAAGGCAGATGTGGTGGTATGCAACGAGGCAAACAAATCAAACAAATTTGATCGATTACGATATTTGGATGAATATTGGATACGAACATTTTCTCGTTGAGCTTCCATTGGCCGGATTCATCTTATCGAAATTGGCCGGTAAGCATTCGGATTTCGATAGACATCAACTGACATCACTGGATCCCGTATGGGATGTATCAGAATTAGGCTTATATTTTACTGTTGTCTGCCGTGTGTCTGTGGTGATTTAGGAATAACGCGAGTTGAAGAGCTGCGACAAAACGCTTCTAATATAATGGTCAACTCATCCAATCGCATTGAATATATCCAATTAATGGTCGACTTTATATTTGACTTTAAATAAACAAATTCAAATAAATTTTAATAAATAAATTTTAATTTTAATGATAAATTTTAATAAAATATTTCTCATCTGAAAATCCTGTTTTTAATATTTTGTGTACGCAATATGATACCTAGGTAGGGTGTTTTTTTATAGTCGAAGGAAGTATTTTGGCCTAGTTACCTAGTTCAGCAGTCGGTATTATTTTTAAATTTTGAATTAAAAATTTTTTAATAGAAATATAACCTAAAAAAATTAAATGCAAAGTGAAATTTCAAGAAGGCGAAAAAATATTATTTAAAATGTAGTGTGAAATCATCCAATATTTTTTTCAATTTTTTCCAAAAAAAAATAAAATTTTATTGTGTCGACACACCAAGCACAAAAAATTTATGTTTCTACCATAAAAAAATCAAGAAAATAAAAGTTTGCTGAGAGTGGGGATTTTTTTTCATTTTGGTTGCCATAAAAAATACTTTGTTTGATATTTTTTATTTATAATTATGGCAACCAACTCAACAACAACAAAACATTTTAGAAAAAAAAAAATACTGATGTACGGGTCACACACAGAGAGAATCTATATTTTTATCTCGTTCTAGTTTTCTGCAAAATAAAACGCTGTGTAGTGGAATAGACCCATAAGTTGTCTATAATTTTATCAATAGTATTTTTCTTTAAAATATTTTTTTGTACGTTATAAAAATTTCGGTGTAATCTAACATATTTTATCTGTAGTATTTTATATTTTTTATTTAATATTCTTAACTGCTTCTGACACTTTTGTATGTTTTTCAAGTTTTTCACACATTTGTAACAGCTAATATCATGTTCGATTGTTCTATCACATGAAAAGCAATTAATTTTATTAATTAATTCTAAAAATTCTGTTTGCTCATCAATTGGATCTGTTTGAGTACCTGAATCTACTATCGCATTATTGTGAAGATTTTCTGTATTTGATGCTACTGTTGGGTCAATAATTTCGTTGGTTTCACGTAATAAAGACGAATTGTTACGATCCTCGTATTGCTTGACTGTATTAAGCACAGGTACTGCATTCCGCGTTAAATTACGACTGCCAATCTGCTCTATTAAAAAATGGTCTTCGCAAACATAATAATATTTGTTTTTCAAATTTCATCTTTTCAATCCGAGCGAGGTAATCCACTCATCCTTTCGAGAATCAGTTTTAGGAAATTTGAAAATTTTTTTATTTAGATTATCTGCAGATTTAGCACGACAATTGTGAACTACGCAAGATAAATATTTTTTTTTATCTGACATGATAAACTGTAACTTTTATGAATTCGCTAAATGTTAATTACCGATGATGATACAATACAGACTAAATGAAAACTACATTTAGTTACAGAAAATTAATTAACAAAATCTAAATAACGGGATAGTTGAAAAATTAAATATCGGCTCTAAACACAATTTCTATAGCGACAACCACATTTATTACAACGATCCCACTCTGATATTGAATAAAATAAAATGAAAAAATAAAACGTTTTTTTAGTCGGAACTCGAAGGTCATATTGGATAATTATACCAATGTGAAACCGCTGACCGATTGTGATCTGAAAGACAGCTATTGTAAATGTGGTCCCTTAATCAATCTCGATGAGAAATCGACGAGAATTTTCATATTTAGTTTTATAAAGGATGTTAAAAGTTAACCAACCAATAAAAATAAAAACATCTACATATGGATATTTTGCATAGATCAACAATCCAATACACACACGAAATCTGGATAATTAGGTCTATATATGATATCTTTGAAAAAACTTAAATGATTCAAAACGATCAAATCAATATATGTACTTTAATTCTCTTACGTCAATTTAACAAAAATTTTACGTATACACACACCTTTGTTTAAATGTAGTGGTATGATATAATCCTTACTTTCTGTTTCTAATTTTATGTGAATATGTTTTTCCTATTAACAAATGATCTTGTATGCCGAGAAGCAATAGCACACAAACAAATCTATCATACATCGTTTATACATAGTAGTTGTATGTGCTCAAATTGTGTTTTCGTTTCTTGTTTTTTTTCATAAAGTACCGTATTTTGATATTTTATTGCCTACAGTAAAAACGGAATTACACATTTCCTTTATATTCACGTATAACTAGAAATTATAATATCGATGAAATATGTATGTTTACTGTATAATATGATTTTACTTTATATGTAGTAGTATGGTATCGTATAGTACGTAAAAATACGACGATTTGTTTTCCTTTTATTTCTATTTATGAATTAAAAAATCATTTTGTATTACACAGTAAAAACAAATTAAAAGAGGAGCGACATATATAATATTGTATTATATTTTCCTTCTCTAGTAGGGCCAGATTTGAGTTGGAATTAATTTAATAGATTGGATGTTCATATGTGACATGTTGCGGTAGAAGATCAATATCTGTCTATCCTTATTTGTGGCAGTACTACGAAAATATTTTTTAATAACATTTTCAAATAAAACTCAAGTATCACAAACTATATGAGCAACGTAAAATCCGAAATTAATATATTTAAATTAAATAAATAATAATTTCTGTGTTTTATTTAATGTATTTAACTAATTGCCGACGGCAAAAATAATAACAATAGAAAAGGATTTTGTTTTTTAACTTCTATTTTTCATGGTGGTTTTAGTTTTTTTATGCATGAATGAGGCGTGGCTACATGTATTTGATCTATTAAATCTATTTTGTTTTTTGTTGTTTGTATAAATTCAAGTAGATTCTGATAAAAACAAATACTATCAAATAGGAGTTAAAACATGACATTATCTGCGTGTATAGCCGATCATAGTCCGGCTTATAGAATATGATTGTGTTTGGTTTTGCCAGGATTTATTTCACACTCTAAAATAAAATAAAATTTAAAAATTAACTGCCAAAACCATTTGCTTTAACGATTTTGCTTTAACGATAAGCCCGAAATACTGAAATGTTCAAATTTATACCGAAATGATCAAATTTATACTGAAAAGTTAAATTCCCCATCTCACTACCATGGGAAAATGGGAAAAAACACACATACTTGTATAAAAAATGGCAGCACACATATTCAAAATTGTGTATTATTCGTCGTATACGTATACACAAATTTGTGGTTTCGACTCTCAATTTCCGCACGACATAGGAAGTCAGGTTAACTTGTATTTAACTTTTTGGGTGTTTATATTCGAGAGTTATCTTTGGATCGAGTCCAAACAAGGTTAAACATTTCTAGATAAATTTATTTTAGCGAAAATTTAGTAAATTAAAATGGGGAAAAATCACCAAAAATATGCTTTCGAATTTAGATACCACTGCTCGTACAAAAAAAAAAAATAAATTACATAGAATTATATACTATAGAATGAATGTAAAGATTTTTCCCATATAAAATTTGCTATTTCATGTGAAGCAAACATGAAGCAAGGCAGAGCAGGATGGTTATATAAAAAATGTATATGGCGGTCTCATATCTCAAAACAAAAACCCCTCAAACCAGTTTTTGTTTTTGTTTAAAGTGACGCGTTAATTTTGTGTTCTTAAAAAATCTTGAAAATATTAATAAAAATAATTAAAATATATTTAAAATATTATTAAAATAGTTAGTGAATTGTGTGTAGTGCATCATATTAGTAATAAAAATTAGAAACATTTAATAAAATGAAGTGTCTTGTATAAATCTTCAAAAATACGCATAAAAATTTCACAAGAAGGAATTTCGTACCATCAGTAAGTGTTTATATAAAATAAAACGTAAATTATGTTAAACAGAAAGTGATTTGTGGTAAAATTATCCTTAGTTTAAGTTATAAATCAGAAAAAAATAAGAAAACAATTTTGGTTTTTGTGGTGGGTTTTTATCGTTTTGTAAACATATGTTATTACCAGTGCCGCATTTTTCTTATTTTATTTCATGTGCTAAGTGCTTTGCTTTTCATAATTTATTTTTATTTTGAAATTATGGAGAATTGAAAAAGCAATGGTTGAAGCCTCATCAGATGATATTTAAATTGGCCTAATATGTATGACGAAGACTTTTTTGATACCCAATTGTACTAAGTGAATTTTCAATTAATGGGGGGGATTTATAGTCCGATATTTATTTAGAAAATTGAATTGTGAGGACCGTTGCAAACTAATACAACAATGTAATTCTTATAAATCACTAATCAATTTAAAAATAGGGGTGGTCTTTTAACTCCTTCGCCGTCAGTATTAAAAATTTGAAAAATATTCCGAAGCAGTATTAAAATGGGAATTGGTATTGCGGACTACAAAAACATAACGCAACTACAATCTAGTACAAAATTGTTTAAACAAATTGTAATCTCGTTCTTCACAACCTAATAAGTGTAAATATTTTCAGTGATGAAGATCAATATAGTTATTCTCAAGAATACGTTAATTTGTTAGCCTACTCTATCATAGAAAAATTATATGACATCCGGTTGAATTATTTTGTTAACCAAAGGTCATATAAATTACCAAAAAGAAACAAGTTTGTTTCTTTATTACATTTTAAAGGAATGTGAAATAAATAAGCGAAGTGGTTTTATAATTACTATTTTTTATATATATAATATTATATTTAAATAAAAATAATTAATGTGCTGTTATTAAAGAAATAAAAATTTAATTAAATTTATATAATTTTTTAGTTTTAACTTCCTAACTTCATTGCATTCGGTCGAAAAAATGCTAAATAATGCCCTGTTATATATACTATATTTCTATGTTAAATTAATAATTCCGTTTTATTTATTTTATTTTAGTTTAATTTTTGTTGTTGTTTTTCAACTCGACCCCGTTTATATTGGAATATTTTAAACAGAGTTAACCCAACCTAAGACATTTTTTGGATTAGGTCGAGTTAACTATAAGTTAACTATGACTTTATATTGAAAGCAAAGAAGATATACAAGTTGTATATCTTCTTTGTTGAAGGTTCAAACTAGGTTGAATCTTGACTGTAAACTGCATAATGGAGCATTTACATGTAAAAAATTGTTTTCCTCTGCAAATTTTTACAGGTAAATAAGAAGCATCCGCAATATAAAAATATTCAATATGTGAGAAAGAAATAAACATATATATAACGGGTGATTTTGAAAGAGCTTGAGAACTTTTTTTTAAAAAAAAACGCATAAAATTTGCAAAATCTCATCGGTTCTTTATTTGAAACGTTAGATTGGTCCATGACATTTACTTTTTGAAGATAATTTCATTTAAATGTTGACCGCGGCTGCGTCTTAGGTGGTCCATTCGGAAAGTCCAATTTTGGGCAACTTTTTCGAGCATTTCGGCCGGAATAGCCCGAATTTCTTCGGAAATGTTGTCTTCCAAAACTGGAATAGTTGCTGGCTTATTTCTGTAGACTTTAGACTTGACGTAGCCCCACAAAAAATAGTCTAAAGGCGTCAAATCGCATGATCTTGGTGCCCAACTTACCGGGCCATTTCTTGAGATGAATTGTTCTCCGAAGTTTTCCCTCAAAATGGCCATAGAATCGCGAGCTGTGTGGCATGTAGCGCCATCTTGTTGAAACCACATGTCAACTAAGTTCAGTTCTTCCATTTTTGGCAACAAAAAGTTTGTTAGCATCGAACGATAGCGATCGCCATTCACCGTAACGTTGCGTCCAACAGCATCTTTGAAAAAATACGGTCCAATGATTCCACCAGCGTACAAACCACACCAAACAGTGCATTTTTCGGGATGCATGGGCAGTTCTTGAACGGCTTCTGGTTGCTCTTCACTCCAAATGCGGCAATTTTGCTTATTTACGTAGCCATTCAACCAGAAATGAGCCTCATCGCTGAACAAAATTTGTCGATAAAAAAGCGGATTTTCTGCCAACTTTTCTAGGGCCCATTCACTGAAAATTCGATCTGTCAAATACTAATGCATGAAAATCCTAACCACAAAAAAATCACCCTTTAGTAATACCATATTTTTTATAGGAAAATTATTAATAAATTTTAGATTAATTCAAATGCGAAATACAAAAAATTTACATTTTTATCTATGGCGTCGGTTTTTATTATGAATCCTTAACATTTATAAATATAAAATAATTTTTTTTTGTTAATTTTAAAAATGTTGCCATAAAAATACTCGGGTCGAATATTTATTATGGCAACATTTTCATTTTTTTAGTGGTTTTGGCGGTGTACTGGCTCAAAAAGTCTACTTCAAAATTTTGTTGGGATATATTTCTTTTCTTGTTTCTCATAAGCAAAAAGTCAATGTTATATCTCTTTCATTTTGCAGAAGAAAAATGTTGGTCGCATGTAAATCCGCCATTCCACACTTTGAATCTTTCGTCCTAATTCTTCCTCATTTCCTTTCCCTTCACCAGAAAACTAAAAACAGTTTGTTGGTGAAGGCGAATGGAACGAAGAAAGAATTACGACGAAAGAATCAAAGTGTGGAACGGCTGATGGGGTAGAAACAGCATATTAGTGTGGAACATAGTGTGGAACTTACCTTTGGGGTCTTAAACGGACTCATCATCATATGTCAAGTGCTCAAAATAAAGAAAATCAAATGTCAAACCAATATTTTGCTCTACAAAAATTACTAAAATCTTTATTAAGCATAAAAAATATTTACCATGTTGCATTTAAAATTAATTTGGTTAAAATCTGATTAAATTCTGATTAAATTTTATTTGCGAGCTAGCCATCGAATTGCAAATAACGTAATGTTGTGCTATTGTAATCGATTCGATACGAGTTAAGGAAAAATCTTACATATCTTTAAATATTTTGTTATAGCTACTTCCAAATAATATTTCGTCAAATGATTTCATTGATAATTTTTGAAAGAAACACTGGTAGCTGTAGCAATAAACTTAATAAGAAAAACCAATGAAATTTTTTCCAAATATTCGGTTGAGTTCCATTTTGGGGCTCCTGCAGCGGAGCTCTTTTGGCAGCAAGAGTCGCGGGGAAAGTGGAATTGTTAAACCTAGCCAGCTTAGAAATAATAAGGTACCGAATTAAAGTTACTATTAAATTTTTTTGACGGGTGACCCACGCCCTTTTTGAACTTTCAGCAAATACCATTACATTTTGTGATAATGCGGTTGAATCTGAAAGTACTTCTAATGTTTTTGTGTTTAATGGTTTTCATTGTGATCATATCATTTTGGACACGTTGTAGTGATTTATCATTAGCACGTAACCTCGTGCCGAAATGGAACGGGATTAAATTCACTAATGGGAATCACCAAACGGAGCCTACTGAAGAAATTGATTGTTATATAAATCAAGAATACTCGATAAGTTGTCGAAAAGAAGGTGATGAAGTGTACTTACCTTTTTCGTTTCTTCATAAATATTTTGAAGTGTACGGCACTTTGAGTTCTGTGGATGGATCAACTCGATTTGACTGGTCACACAGCTACGGTAAAGTTAATTTTCCGAAAGGACCTTATGATTCTAAGGGGGTATTCATGTATTTTGAGAATTATAATGTTGAGATGAGGGATCGGGTGAAGTGTATTAGTGGAACGGAGGGGGTCCCGATATCAACCCAATGGGAAAGTCAAGGATATTTTTATCCTACTCAGATAGCTCAATTTGGGTTATCACATTACAGTAAAAATTTAACTGAACCAGAACCTCGACGAAAGATACTCGAGGATGGAGATAAAAATCAATTGGAGTGGGTGATACCAAAAAATAGTTCTTTAAACAAAGTGTTCGAGACAAATTTAAATACGAACGTCTTGAATTTTGCAACCACAAACTTATTTGAAAGTGTAATTACGTTACCCGTTGATCTCGTGCTAGATTTAGTATTAAGTATTGACATTAATTTGAAGACAAATAGTAGCATCATTGTGACATTGCAAAATCGTGAGACAAAAAAGATGTATAATTTGAACTACCTTGCGGTGGATTTATTATTAAGCATTCAGGTAAGCAAGATTGATTTATCACATTTGACATAAATGTTTCGTTCCGTCGCATGATGCCTTCAATTTTGATATCATAATTTACATAGGTCTTGTTTTTGTTCGGTGTCGTCGCGTCGTGATAGTCTGGATGGTGTTGGAATGCTGTCTAGATTATTCTTTGTGATAGGTCTCGGGGTGTGGCCCAGCCGTACATTTTAGTAATGTTGAACTCAAATGTTATTCATTTGAAAATGCGTGCAAAATGTAAACTGTAACTTTGATAGAGATATTTGTTTTATGTACCTTTAACTGAACATTTCGTTCAGCCAAGATTCATTTCACAACAGCCTACCATGTTTCGGTTATGGTGAACCAGTATCTCCGAACCAGTATCTCTGAACCAGTATCTCTGAAACAGTATCTCCTTTTTCTCAGTATCTCGAAATTCTTTCGAATCATGTTGGTTCTCGGCAATTTTGATTGAAACGTAGATCGCGCGTTTGACCTTCGTTTCAAATTTAGGTAGGATTCTTATTTATATGTAGGAAATTGGTCTTGTAAACCTCGGGAAAATATTTATATTCTGATAAAATTTTCCTCTCTGTCATTGCTTTTTCGAGTTGTATTCACATTTCGTTTTGATCATACTTCCATGGTCTATATGTAGAGATGAAGTTTTTTAGAAAATGAAAAGTCTGTTATATTTCGTTGCGAGCAAGAAAAGCTATTATAAGGAATTATCAGGAAAAGATCTGTTTACAGATTTTATAATCTCACTCTCATAATCTCTCTCTCTCTTCACATTTTTTTGAAAATACCAAATTAATGTGGTGTGCCTCAAACGAGTAAATTACGTGATGAAGTTCGTGACATAAAAGATGTCATTAAAATAAAATTATATATTTAGGTCGAATTCATACTTCTTCGTTCATTCATTCAAACAATTTTTCCCACCAATCATCTCTTGTGAAAAATGCATACGAAAAAATCGTCATTTTGGAGCAATATTATTGGTCGAAAAAATTGTTTGAATGAATGAACGAAGAAGTATGATTTCGGCCTTACTGTGCCTTTGTTCAAAACGACGATTTTATTCAAAATCCGATACACGAGACATGACGTTTTCGTATACGTATAAAGATCACAGAATATATACAGAAGCGACATAACTCCATTTCTGTATGAATTTCTTTCGACTCGAATATTTGACCTTCTACCAAAGAAAATATATAAAACAAGAAAGTGATTTTGTTCGACAGAAATATACCATCAAAAAATCGTTTCTGGTTTTCTCAGTTTTTATTTGTAACTTTCGAAGAACGAGATGGTCCTATAATCATACATTTCTCGCTCTAACATTTATTTTATAAATAAAACTTCGGTGGTTTCAAAATCTAACGAATCAATAAAAAAAACGAAAGCATTGGAAAAGCGGAAACATATTGCGAAGGCACAACGCAAGCTAAGTTTTCGCTTGAATTTGTTGGAAATGCATTTACGTATTATTTTTCAGCTTGGATTTGTGTATGTACACCCGCTAAACAAGATGATCCGTTTGCGAACCATAAACGAAGACTATACTGCATACAATAGTTCGCAAACGAATCGATTTTGCAGCTCAAAAACGAACCGTTTACGGTGTTCCTATCTCAAGATAATTATACTTTTTAGCGAACTATTCGTTCGTAAATGTTCACTTTTAATGATTGGCAAACGTAACACTTTTGCGATTCACGCACGAGACACTTTTGCAGATGATTTCCAATAAATTTATCCATGTTTAAAAAAATGTTGGAAATAGAAACGCAAAATTAAATTTACAATTTATATTATTTTATTTTATATACTTATTTTATAATAAAAATAAAATTCCATAAATCATTGTGCTATGTCGTCCTCATAACAAATCTGGTGATTTTTCAATATTCGACTGAAATGTAAAATTAAATTTATGACAATTAAAATCAAACATTACAAATGTTTGAATGCAGAAGAAAAATAGCTCAAATGAACAATGAAACGATCATCATAAAAATAATCATTTATATGTATATGTTCATTTTTGTAGAACAAACCCTTATATACATTTCGTAAATTTTTATTTAAGTTGACAGCTATGTATCAAATTTTAATTTTTTCTAAAATCAAAATTTTTCCTAAACACATTCATAGAAATCAACAAACATTTTCAAATAAATTATTTCCGTATGTATATATTGTAATATATATGCATTCCAAAATTAAAAAAAAATGCTTGGTTTCATGTGCTATTTTGATTAAAAATGTGTAACTACGTACATAAACAAATCCAAGCTGGAAAATAATACGTATATGCATTTCCAATAAATTCAAGCGAAACACGCTGTGTGCGTGTGTGTGTCTTCGCAATATTTTTCTCCTTTTCCAATATTTTCTATTTTTTTATTGATTCGTTTGATTTTGAAATCGCCGAAGTTGTATTTATAAAATGAATGTTAGAGCGAGAAATATATGATTATAGGACCATCTCGTTCTTCGAAAGTTACAAACAAAAACTCAGAAAATCAGAAACGATTTTTTGTTGGTATATTTCTGTCGAACAAAGTCACTTTCTTGTTGTTTGTTCTTTGTTTCTACATCAAAATATACCCCAGTTACATACGACCAACATTTTTCTTCTGCAAAATGAAACAGATATAACATTAATTTTTTGCACATGGGAGACAAGAAAAGAAATATACCCAAACAAAATTTTACATAAGATTTTTTGAGCCACTACACCGCCAGAACCACTATAAAAATGAAAATGTTGCCATAAAATATATTCGATCCGAGTATTTTTATGGCACCATTTTTAAAATTAACAAAAAAAAATTATTTTATATTTATACATGTTAAGGATTCACAATAAAAACAGACGCCATAGATAAACATGTAAATTTTGCATTTGAATTAATTAAAAATAAATTAATAATTTTCCTATAAAAAAATTATGGCATTACTATATATGTTTATTTCTTTTTCGCATATTGAATATTTTTATATAGCGGATGCTTCTTATTTACCTGCAACAATTTGTAGAAGAAAACAATTTTCTACATGTAAATGGGGCAATAGGAGCAGTAATAATAGTTTAGATAGATAGATAAAAGATAGCGCTAGTAGTTTTCAAAAAATTAAAATCGTTTATTAATACTAAATTCGTTCGAACTGTCAGATCAAAAAGATTTGATCGGATTCAGCTGTCAGATCAACATTTTTGACATTACAAATTTTTTTCACACAAAAATCTTGATCTAACAAATTGCCTAGATCAATTTTAAAAAATCTTGATATTTTGTCAGATTTTTACGCATACATATATACAAAAGTAAACGTCAAAACATAACGTAAGGATAATTTGTAATTTTATGCGACGTATTTTCAAAATATCTTGTGTGTTTTTGCTTTTAATAGATTTATTAAAATTTTAAGGATAATTTGTAACTTTGTTTGTGCGACGTAGTTTCGAAATATCTTGTGTACTAAAATGTTGTGTTTATGTGCGAAATTATATAATTCCTTATGCTTTTAATTGAAAATTATTGATAAATAAATTAATTAAATTGAGAAATGGGAGACACTATATTGAACATTTTAATTCTTTGCTATATAATTTTTTATTATACCGATGCTAACAAGGTGAAATGATAAACCCGCCATTTATAATAAACAATTTTTGTCTTTCTTTTCACAAATATTACTACAAAAGTCGATCAAATTTCTTTCATATTCGTTTACATAAAATCCGGTCAAATTGTTGTTGTGAAAGCAAACGAATTTGGTATAAGTCTTCGCAGCGTACAACTAAAATTTTCTCTCAATTGACACTCAATTTTAAATGTCACTTTGACTTTGGCTGCATCAACTGTATTGTTGTTATTCCGCCGTTCCACACTTTGATTCTTTCCTCATTTCCTTCTCCTTCACCGATAAATTGTTGTTAGTTGTTAGTAGAGGGGAAGGAAACGAGGAAAGAATCACGACGAAAGAATCAAAATGTGTAATGGCGGATTGGTAAAATTAAGACTAGCTATAGATTTAAATCTAATGAGACTATGAGTGATACGCAATCAATATTTAATAACAAGACAACACAGGATTCATTAGCATTCAGTGCGGATACTAATTCGCTTAATTTTAAGTATATACTGAATATCGTCGAATGAATTATAGTAAATGGTGATAAATCTCAATCACTTCTAATCAACCTGTATGCTTCATTTTTAAATCCTTTAAATCATTTTTAAAAAGGAGGTAAAAACAATCAATCGATTAAACCGTAAAATATAGAGTGATATTCAATGTGTTGTAATTTATTGCCAGAAGATGATCAGGGATATTTTGTATCGTATGCTCATTACGGTATTCATGATATGTTAACGGATGAAGTACGGACGAATACGTATCGGGACGCGATCCTCAATAATACCAAAGTATTTACAAATAAAATTGTTTTAGATCTAAGATGTGGCTCCTCCATTCTCTCAATGTTCTCGTCAAAGGCTGGCGCTGAAACCGTAATTGGCGTTGATAATTCTGATATTATTTAGCAGCCCATGAATATTATACGACGAAATAAATTTAAGAATATTAAATTGGTGAACGGTCGGATTGAGGATTGTGAACTTCCTATAGATAAAGTTGATATAACTGTGTCGGAGCGGATGGGATATTTTTTCAAACGGCATTTAAAAGATGGTGGAATCCTGCTGCTGAATAGATGTAACATTAGTATTGTGGGATACGATGATACAAATCGATACAAAAATTTATCAATTATTGGCACAATGTTTACTCCTTTGATATGTCGTGCATGAAAAACGAAATTCTAAAGAAGGCGACCATAGAAATATGTAAACCAGAATGTGTTGGATACAAACTGCCAACAAATTCTTGTGGATACAAACTGCCCTAATTTCATATACCATTTTAAATTAAGTGTTACAAAAAGTGGAAGATTAACCGCAATTTTTGGATATTTTGATACATTTATTGAGTTACCGAATCCGATTAGCTTTTCCACATTGCTAGCATGTAAACCAACCCATTGGAAACAAATCGTATTCTATATTGAGGTGAACGAAGGGGATCCCACCACTGGGAAATGTATATGCCAGCGAAATATTAAGGATGTTCGTTCACTTGCACGTTTTAAAATATAGTTTAAATTAAAAAATTATTTGTTTGGTGCATTAAAATCACTTCAATATTTTTTATATAAAATAAATAGAAATGTTTACATTTTTTATTTATTAGTCGTAACGTAATTATAGTTTTGTATTTATTTACATTTCTAAAATTGTAAATATTTCTAGATTTGGAGTAGATGGGAATCCAAGAATTGGTTAGAATTCGTTGTGATGTGGGATGTGGTAGTGGTAGGATAGGTGGCGCATTATGGATATTATTATTCTCCACCAGATTTGCAAGTTTGGGATTCCCGATCGGAGTAGGAGTTGTCGAGCTAGATGAGAGTTGGAATCTTGGTGAATGTGTATCATTCATATGATTTACTGGCATTTGATGCTACTGTTGTTGCATTAAGATGGTGCAGTTGTCTAGGTATATTGATGGATGGCGATGATTGATCCGAGCCTAGACTCAGATACAATTTTTATTTTTGGTATAGAGCGCCTTGATTGGCTTTATAAAGGAATTTGTAGTCGATGCCGTTGTAGTATTTAATGGAATGTATCCAATGCGATTTACTCGATTTGCGTTTGTGTACCGATTAGGATTATTTACTCTGATACTCGCAAATGGGGCTGGTTGATGTTCTTCATAATGGCCGTGTACTCTGCAATGTGCTTGTAAAGCGGGACCCTGAATAAACCGATCACCACATATTCCACAAACGTATGTTTTTTCTCCAGTATACCGGCGAATGTGAAGTATTAAATCATTTGATTGGGTAAACGCTCGATCGCAATGTGTACACTTATATGGCCGAACGCAGGTATGAATACGCATGTCGAATAAGTTTGTTTGATCTGGAAAAACCTTTACCACAAATTGTGCATCAACAAGGCTTTTCGCATGTGTGAATAAACTATTGCATTCGATATTATTAATTTTTGGTCAAATCGAATAAAGTTTTCGCGCATATTCATATTTTCAAACTAATTTATATCCGTATGGCTCTACAAATGTATTTCAAGTGGTCTGATTTGGGTAAAAGTTGTATCACATAATTTACATAATGCATACTGTTCCGACAAATTATCGTTAATGTCATTTTCCATTGGTATTGGATTCTCTCACTGTTTGACAAATGATGACAAACAATTTGACAGATAGTCGGAGAGAGAAAATTTATTTTTACATTTCTAAAAAAAATTAATGTTTCCAACGTGATTTTTTTTTTAATTAGAGTCATCTTTTGGCGTAGGTAGGAACTATTTTAGGGGTATTGTAAAAAAATCTGTGGTTTCTAACTGTCGTTTCTGTAGTATATTCTGTGGTAGGGTTACAATGTACAATTTTATATTAGTGTGTGTAATTTTTCATTTGTTTGTTTTATGCGAATGTAAGCATTCAAAATTATGAATCGGTACAAACCGGTTCAGTTTTTTGGTGCTTATGTCGTTTTGTTCTCTCACTTTTTTGACATCTCCTTTGCTTTAGAAAAGGCGAGTTAACACGTTTGCGGAAATGATTGCTATAGCAGGTATACAAATTTTTCGTTTTTTGCAAACAACTTTCATTTTTTAAGGAATAACCGACATATTTTTCAATTCTCAACAATACATTCCTTTTCGCGACGAAATATCATTGCAATTACAAATGTTATCAAATGTGTGTTCCTGAGTAGTACACACATTTAGAAAGTGTGCGTAGATGTGTTAAGAAAAAATTTTTTTAACTATACATATTACGATTTTAATCTTTTTTTTAATGCGATGTCGAATAAATGTTAATTTTTTTCGCAGAAACACGGAATTTGCAATTATATTAAAACTAAAATATTTATATTTAAATAAATTTAATTTTATTTATAAATGGAAATGTTAACTAGAAATGTCATATCCAAACATTTGAATGGCGCGCATTTCATTACTAATACTAACACAAACACACATCAAACTAATATATACTTGCGGTTATTTTTTCGTCAAGTCTCGGATGTTGCACAAAATCGACCCCCCAGACTTTTTGAGTGCGTAATACTAAAAAAACGAAACAAATTTTTGTGTGATACAGGTATAAAATAAACGTTTGAAAAATTCCCAAGTATATTTTTGGCTTGTATTTTTTAGTTATAATTAATTATTTTTATTTATGATATAAATAATATATAAATTTATAATTAATTATTTTTATTTATAATACGACTATGTATAAATTTCTCCGTTTATCTATTTATTGTTGTGTAAATTATTTTTGATAAATTATATTGCAAATGATGCGAACTATGAAGACATTTCGAAAATGATTTTTTGACAGTGTTTTTACGCATACATCTTCATCAATGAAGACTTATTTTGAAGCCAGAAGTCGGCTTCAAAATGAAGCCTCGTGTGGAACCACTGATCAATTGACGATTGTAAAAAATGTAAAAATTAGAAAAGCGCCGCTGGTGGATTAGGTTGCAAGTAACTTAACTAGAAAAATTACATATGTGATCGATACACCGTCAAAATCAAGGACATACATAGTTTAATTTATGTAAGTGTTTTTTATTTTATATGCCACAAAATCCCTAATTATATATAAGTTTTATCATTTTTTAATTTATAATTTTAAACAAAATTAATTCAAACCAAACTAGCACGGGAAAACAAATAAATTATCGTGAATGATGTTGATTGTTTACTTTCTTTATGCAAGAGGCATAAGTGTCAAAATTTGTAGTTATCGAAGTTTAATTAAAATCCGCCAGATGGAATCAGAGGTGCTCCAATCGTCAAGTTCTATGTGTCCACACGGGATAGGATGATACCGGTATTAAACTTCGTTTCTTTCTCCTTTACCAATAAAACCGATTTTTTGGCGGCGCAAAAAACCGGTTTTATAGCTAAAGGGGAAGAAACGAAGTTTGATACCGGTATCATGCTATCTCGTGTGGACACATAGGTTTAGATTCAGTGCATCCACACGAGATATCATGATACCGGTTTTATTCTTCGTTTCTTTCTCCTTTACCTATAAAACCGTTTTTTTTGCGGATTCATTTTTGAACCAATTTTTTTTTGGTATCTTTAGGTCTATTCTCATCATTCTAATACAAACAAAAATGAAATAAAAAAATTTCAAGGCCCTTTTTGACATGTAGATTTTAGTTTAAATTTGATTTTCGAGAGAGCAGTAATAAAACAATAAAAAAAATGTTTGTGTCTAAATATAAAATAAAGGTTTTAAAGTAGTAATAAAAAAAATTTCCAGTACATTTTTGGCCATTTACAGTAAATTTTTTAATTTTATTTTACTTTTCGGGTGTATACTAATAAAACAATTAAAAAAATTGGGGAAATATTTGTGATGTATAAAGTTGTCAAAGTAGTAATAAAAAGAAATTCCAGTACATTTTTGACATGTATTTTTTAATTTTATTTTATTTTTCGAAATAAAAAAATGAAACAAATTTTTGTGTGATATACGTATAAAATAAACGTTTCAAAGGCGTAAAAATTCTCCAGTACATTTTTTAGTTATAATTAATTATTTTTATTTATAATATGTGTACATTTTTCCATTTAGCAACATAGTTTTAGCAAGTGAAGTTGATTTCAAAAATGATTTTTTTTTGACAATTTTTTTTACACATACATAGAAATTTTTCACTGAGTCCGGACTCATGAGACTTGTGTGTTCCCGCGAATGATATTTTGCGACCAGAAACCGGTACCAAATGAGTCCTCATGTAGATTAGCTGAATCTTATCATCTAGATTATACAAAAATATCGAATCATTTGTTTGATTATACTGCCATTTATAGCCAAAAATTTGAACCTTCGACAAAAAATGACGTCATACAGCAAAATTTTTAAAGCAATGAGGCCATTAGTATCTAGGTGCACTGATTGGTAGAGTTGCCTAGAAGTAGTTTGCAATTGTGTTACGCTTACATCATCGACAGATACGATAAATGGAATAATCTTGATCTGCGTTGCAAAGTATATAAGCTCGAGCAATTTGGAACACCGACACAGTTATAATTTAATAATAATTATTACAAAAAAATACAATTTAATTTTTGTTAACATACACTTATATAACATATGATTAATAAAAAAATTTTATTTTTCGAGTAAAACAAATGATAACACATTAAAACTATTGTTATAAATTTTTCTTTAAAGTGATAAATACTTTTAAATTTTTTGAAAATATACAAGTTTCGGACGTTCGCCCTTCTTCAGTCCTGTTTGTAGAATTATTCTGAATAATTGTACAAACATACACAATAATAAAAACTTCATACCAAACTCTTCACAGGCTATAAAGTAACCTTTGGTATTTTGTGGGGATTAAGGGCGAATACATATAGATTTTTATGTCCAATAGAATGCAATATGTATACAAATGCATGCAAATTTTTGTCATTTTCGTTCACCCTTCAAAACGATGTACTCTACCATCAAATTAAAGAGTAACTGCGTTTAACATCTTACCGAATGATGTTCCGATATCGATCGATAACATGTTCTCAGCTTATTTTGCATTTCTGTTATTTTACAATACATCAAAACCTATGTCTAAGAGGCTGTAAATGGGCCTATACTGCCCCTCAATTGAGACCGATAAGGCCAACTTATAACTAATTGACGCTATTAAGTAGTCTGCTCTATAAATGACTTTACGTACAATTGTTTGTAATGTATGTCGGTACATTTGTTTTATAATTTTTCTGGCCGCAAGGATCAATCTCGGGACAGCGGAATGGCAGCAACTCTTTTAGCCAATACTCTACGAGCGACGATAGATTTTTTTACATTTTTATAATTTTTTACATAAGTCAGAAATTATTTAGGTATCCTAAGTAGTCTAAAGCAAAGACTAAAACCCGCACAATGAATTACGGGCTTGTTTGAAATCCTGAAATGTTTTGTGATCAGTGCCTGACCAATTTGAAAGATTTCCTCTCCTTGCTTGCTCTCTATCATCACAGTTATGCGAAAGGCTTAAATCTGTTATCCCGTCATCTTTATAGCTGCCGTCATAAATATAAACCACAAAAATGTACCAGTATAAATTTCATTGTCCGGTAGTATTATCAATTCAACAACGCTGGAGATTAGCATAACACAAGGCTACACAGTAAAAAAAAATTAAATTTTCAACGTAAATTTTACCTACTTTGTCTCACAAATTTAAATTTTAACTGTAATAATGCACAATACTATGATTATTACGTATTTTTTCTTTCTCTTTTGAAGATTCCTGTATTTTTCAACTGGAATTTAAAATTACATAAAATGTATCTTATAATTACAAACTAATTCAACCAATTTTAGTTTCGTCTTTAAATTTGAGAGAAATAATATTTAACGCGCAGATACTCAATTGATAATATTACGTTTTTAATCAATTGTTACTTGTAACTGAATTGATATTTTGTACCGAATTGATACTTTCAAGCCTTTTGATATTTTTATACAATTCTTACGACATATTTTTTTATAATTTTAATCAAACACTGAAACTAGTCGGGTTTTTTTTATTAACAAATTAATTAAAAAATAAGCTAAAAGCTAATGAATTTATTTTATTATATATAATATTATTTTAATTTATAATTTATTATTTTTAGCAATGAATTCTAAAAATTAATATTATAGACTTATATACTAATTTATGTTGTTTTAATAATTTTCTGGGAGAAATTTACCTGGAATTTATTACATAACTTTACTCGTAAATTTACGGTATAAACCATTTAATTTTCAATTAAAAATGTATTTGTCAATTTTCATGTAATTTTGCGTGATAAGGTTCGGCAACTTTGCCCATATGAAAATTCATGTAAAATTCAATGCAAATTCAATTTTATTGTGTACGCAGCCTTTTGTAATTTTATCATCCACTGAAAAGCTCAAAGTACCAAGTTACATCCTTTTGGCTGATTGTGTTCTAGTTCTTCTCATACAGTTCTGCTCTATTCCTTTGTTAACAAAGACTAAATTTAATATAGAATACAGCCTATATACATTTAGTCTTTGTTTACAAAATAATAATACTGCAAGATTCACACGTAGGTTTGTGAATTTTTCTGATATTTATTGACTTAAACATCTTCAAATGTCTTAAAGATCTTCAAATGTATTATAATTCTATATGGTGTAAGTTTTCTATTAAAAGCTTTTATAATTGAATGAATGAATGGTGTGAAATTAACCATCTTCAATACTTATTGTCTATATTATCAAAATAAGATGTAACAGTAACAATGTTATACTAACAGTAACAATAGTTTTCTCTAAAAATATCGGTTATTTTTATCGATAGATCCAATAATCGATAAATATTATTAAACATTGAAATATCGATATTTTAAAAATTGGATTATATTCCGTTTTTTGTATTACATCGGATTTTCATTCATCGGACTTTCAACGGTAAAAGATATAGCGCAGTTTTTCAAATATAACGTTATGCAAGCGCAAACAAATTAAGCAGGAGGACGATCCCTAAAATTAAACGTGAAGTCTACGAGTAGGTAGAATCAATTCACCTATAGTTAATAAATTAATATTAATAATAATACTACTGTACAATTTACTGCTTTTTTACCGCGATCAACGTTTCACAACAAAAAGCGAGAAAAACATTATACAACAAAAATTTCCGTCTATAGTCAAAGATTGGAACCATCGACATAAAGTAAAGTCATATAGTAAAATTTTTAAAGCAATGAGACCATTTAGTATCTACGTTCACTGATTCTATTCGCGAATATTCCAAGCTATCAATTCCTTTGTCTTTATGATTAACGTCGTTGTTCATTGCAGTATTTTCCTTGATGGCGATTGCCGCTGTTTTTAATTGCTTTCGTAATTTCCATATTCCCCCTTCCACTAGAATGACATTCTAAATTCCAATTTCCAATCAGTATTGGAGAAATACTTGATCCGGTAACACTGTTGCATGATTAAAATAATAATCACCCAATAAAATTACTGCCTCGGGTTGGACTCGAACTAGTGCGTCTTTAGAGATGATAATACTTGGTGGTGTAAACCTTAACCACTCGGCCACTGAGTGTTATATTTGTGTAGAGTAGAATTCGTGATAACACCCCCAGCTTAAATCTGTTCGTCCCGAACAGACACGTCCATTGTCGTATCGTTTCAGTCTATAGAACTGCTTGGCTTTATTGAGCTTTTCTTGTATCTTCCCAGTTGCGTTGCGTATCCCGTTGGTCCTATCTTTGCCTCGTCACATTGCAGTACTTCTCCATCTCAACTCCAATGCGTGTCTAAGCACGTCTCTCTGCCGTGGTCTTCTGGATCGCTCTCTCTTTAGCGACCAACCTCACTGCCGGACACCGGTGTGAAGTTTTTGGACACTTAAATTATTGGACACTTTTATAATTTGGACAGAAATTTATGCGAGTGTCCAAAAATAATTATTTGGCCAAAATATAGATTTTAGACAGATATTTGCACAAGTGTGCATTTCTAAAAAGTTGTAAAATAGAATAAATTTTTGTATTAAGCTACAACGACATCCTTCCACACAAACACCGCGGATAATGTGAATGTTCAAAAATTGTATGCGAGAGCCCTACGATTAATTTCGAAATGGTATTAGGTGATTTTAATTCCACAATGTATGCCATTTTAAACCTATATAGCCACTATGGGAGCCAATCTCTGAGATTTGTGTAATTTTCCATAAGCTACAACGACATCCTTCCATATAAAAATCGCGAAAATTGTGAATGTTCGAAAATTTTATATGAGAGCCCTACGGTTAATTTTGAAATGGCATTATGGTTGATTTTAACTCCTTAAATACTATATTCCTGATGATTTAAATAATTTCGGAAAATAATATGAAACACAAAATTTTTATCTATTTTACAAACAATTTTTTTGTATTTACACTTTTTTAGAAATGCACACTTGCAAATATTTGGCTAAAATCTATATTTTGTCTAAAAGATTATTTTTGGACATTCGCATACATTTCTGCCTGCCCCAAAGATCTCCTCTTAACTTCGTAAGCCAATTCGCCCCTCGTTTTATCTAGTCGTGCACTCTCTTGACATAGTCTTGTGTTATCCGATCTTGACCTGAGTGCTTCCCTTTTGTCTTGGTCTAGTTTCCTTATACTCTCTATGGTTTTTCGTATTCCCGCTATCTGTTCCTCTCGCTAGTTTTCAGCTTTGCGTCATTACAGCATTGATACACGCGACTACTGTTACTCCGATCAATAAATCTGCAGGAGCATTTCCGTAAAATTGATGCGTCAATTTCGTTATCTCCCTTTCTTATTAACCATTGTGCTGTACTGCCGCTTGAAATTAAACTTTAAAATTCTTAAATGGGGTCTGTAGGGGTTCGTGTATCGTAAGATATATGTGGAATATACATTTCACATTTGAGTACGTTTATACCCCACTTCACCGTATATTCACTGACTCCAATTATTTATTAATTAATAAATAGTTTTTTTATATGAATGACACACAGGAATTAAATAGTAATTTTATATTATTTTATTATTTAATATATAAATATTTTTGTACACAAACAATATTTCTTTCTGAGATGTGCCCAAAAGTAAAACCAACTTTATTCTAATTTATTTAAAACATTCCAAAATCTAAGAACCGATTTATTTAATCTCATTTACATTTCTATACAAATACAGAAAAGTAATACATTGTTGACTCAACACTACGATAGACCAATGATTGCGTTACACATTGCACAAATCAATATATCTCTCTCAATATACTAACCAAATTAAATAATGTGGATATGCACTTGTATTATCGTTCGATTTAAATCATTTGCTAATCATCATTAATTATTTTTAGGGTGCAGCTAGGTATGCTTGATATCTTGCATCTTGCGCAATGTTTATAGTGGAATAATCGTGATCACTATAATACTCACCCCGCAGATAAAGTCTTATCGATTTGAAAATATTCGTATGACTGACGTAGAGAGGAAAATTTTTGATAATTTATGGTTAATTTTTGAACGTCTCTGGCGAGATGAACAAGCGGACGGAGGCATTATTTTAATCTCGTCTGTCGTGTATGCCGGTTTAAGTCTATCGATTGAAATTGATACATTTTTACCATTATAGTCCACAACGAAATGTTTGCGAAATCTACGCTGGACTGTAAAAGGACCTTCGTAGGGTGGTGTTAATCCGGTTTATACTTTATCTATTCTGACAAAAACCTTATCACAGTCCTTTAAATTTTGTGGTATGTATATATTGTCTTGAACGTTATTTCGTGTGTTCATTGGGACGATGTTTCGCATTGATTCTCTTAATTGTTCTATAAGAGATGAAGGATCGGTGGAAGACACCGGATCAGAATGGATTACCAATTCTCCTGGAACTCTTAGCGGTTGTCCGTAAACAAGCTCGGCTGGAGTACAATCAAGATCATTTTTGATGGATGTTCTTATTCCAAGGAGAATAAATGGGAGTTCATCGCTCCAGTTTAAAGTGATCTGGCGTACAAGGAAGATTTTAAATGACGGTGCAAACGTTCCACCATCCCATTTGCCTGGGGGTGGTACGTTGTCGTTCTAATTCTCAGCGAACCTAATAACCCTAGGAACTCTCTGAAAAGATTGCTTTCAAATTGACTTCCCTGGTCAGTCGTGATTTCCGATGGGACCCCGAATCTTGAGACGTATGTGTTCACGAAAGCTTTCACTATCGTTGATGTTCTCATGTCTGTCAGTGGTATCGCTTCCGGCCAGCGAGTAAACCGGTCGATTATTGTTAGAATGAACGTATTACCATTAGATGGAGGTAACGGTCCAACGAGATCGATGTGTATGTGGTTGAACCTTCCTGAAGAATGTCAAATCGCCCGTGCTCTGATCTAGTATGTCGATTGATTTTAGATTTCTGGCAAGGAATGCAAGTTTTGGACCAGTATCCCGTATCGACGTTCATACTTGGCCAAAAGTACTTTGATGCTATCAATTTTCGTGTTGCCCGTACTCCTGCGTGCAGCTTTTCAAAAACACTTTCGCGCATTGCGGTAGGGATATAAGGGCGTTTAATTGGGGTCGATGATTCACACCAAATTGATAAACCTGAAACAAATTCAGGGATTTGTTCCAGTTTATATTTTGAGCTCATCGACTGTGATGATTTTGTTATTAAGGTTTTTAGTTCGTCGTCCGTATTTTGTATTGAAACTAATTTTTGAAGATTGATAGCTGTGTGGCAAATAGTTGACAATTGAGTTTCTTCGGTACGTGACAGTGTATCAGCTACGACGTTGCTTTCACCTTTAACATATCTTATATCAGTTGTAAATTGTGAAATATATTCGAGCTGACGACTTTGACGTGGGCTTCTTTCCGATTTAGACGCGATCGCTGTAGTGAGCGGCTTGTGGTCCGTATTGATAGAGAATATTCTGCCTTCTACAAAACATCTAAAATGTTTAATGGCACAATAAATTGCCAGCAACTCTCTATCAAAAGCAGAATACTTCTGTTCGGTTGGAGAAAGCTTTTTAGAGAAGAAACTAAGAGACTCCCAATTATGACCATTTCGTTGTTCTAATACCGCACCTAGGGCAATACCAGAAGCATCAGTGTTGATGCGTAGTGTTCCATGTTCCATGGGATGTGCAAGGAGAGTAGCTTGAGCGAGGGAAACTTTGGTGTTATTTAAAGCCGCCTCGCATTCAAGTGGCCATGTGAATGGGTTATTTTTAGTTACCTTGCCAAGCTTGCTAAGGTGGTTATGTATTGGTGCGATTTGTTCGGCTAAGTGAGGGATGAAGCGATGGTAATAATTGACCATGCCCCCCGCGAAACGCTGCACTTGCCTAATTGAAGTTGGTTGCGGAAACGATTTTATTGCTGCAATTCGATCTGCGGATGGTTTAATACCATCTTTAGTAATTTGATGGCTGAGGAAATTAAGAGATGTTGCTCCAAATTCACATTTGGAAGGCTTGATTGTTAAACCAAATTCTGTTAATCTAGTAAATAATGAGTAAAGATGTTCTTGATGTTCCGAAATGTTTCTACTACCTACCAAAATATCGTCAATATAGACGTAAACGAACTCTAATCCTTTTGTAATCTCGTCCATAAGACGTTGAAAAGTCTGAGCCGCGTTTCGAAGTCCGTATGGCATCCTGGTGAACTCAAAGAGTCCAAAAGATACGATAATGGCTGTCTTGTAAATATCTTGTGAGGCCACGAGTATTTGGTGGTAAGCTCGCACAAGATCTATTTTTGAGAAAACAGTACAACCTCTAAGGTTAAGAGAAAAATTGTGTATATGTGGTAAAGGATACCTATCCGGTACCGTGATAGCGTTCAGTCGGCGGTAATCTCCGCAGGGGCGCCAGTCATTGCTGTCACGCTTTGGAACTAAATGCAAAGGTGAAGCAGCACTGGACGAACTTTGTCTACACAAGCCTAATTGCAACATATGCTCAAATTCAGTTATAGCAATTTTATGTTTAGCTGGGTCCAATCTTCTCGGTCTCGAAAAAGGTAGATGACCTTCAGTAACAATTCGATGCACTACGTTATGTTTTACGTTTTGTTTATGTCGTATCTATGTTCTCTTGTTAGGTTTGGGTAGTTGCGCAGAATTTCGGCGTAAAGTTCTTCAACCGCAAATAATCGCGATACCGATTCGTTTGATATTATAGCGTCCAGCGTGTTAACTGAAAGTGACGTATTTGTGTCTAAGAGTCGTTTATGTCGTAGATCAACAACCAAACCAAACTTTAACAAAAAATCAGCGCCTATTATTGGTCTCGTTACCGAAGCAATCATAAACGGATATCTAAATACCAGACGTAACCCCAAGTCTAACTCTAGTAATCGCGTACCGTACGTACTAATTATGGTACCATTAGCTGCGTTTAAACAGTTTTCATCATCTCTGACTAGGTTATTAAAATAAAGTTTTGGAACTACCGAGATCTCCGCACCAGTGTCAATTAAAAAATGAAATTTTGTCTTGGAACATTTAATAATTAAGCGACGATTGACATACGTCCCATTGTTCGTCGCATCTACAATGGGACGATCTAGTTTTCCTTCGACGATGATGCTTGTGAAAAAGTTTTCTTTTCGAATGAACAACCTAGACATTTTCTTGCTTTCTCTTTAAATTTTCTATGATACCAACAAATCCAGTTATCGCTATGTTGGTGTGATCTATTGCGCGATCGAAATCGATTGTAACCTCTGCTATTCGATCGTTGTCTTGATTTTTTCCGATTAATCATCTCACTATTAAATTTGGAAGTCAGTAAATCTATAGATTTTTGGAGGCTGGTGAGAGTAATTTCTGAGTGATGTTTGTTTGATTTAGGTTGGGATGATACTCCAGTGGCGATAGAATTACAATTGAGATTGGGACGATTGATTTCGAAAATTCTATCTGCGAATTTAAGTAACTCGTCGATTTTGTCTTGCTCTCTTATTGCAACAATTGATCGGATGGAGTCGGGTAGTCGACCTTACCATAAAGTTTTTAATAATTGAGCGTTGACAGCGGCTGCAGTTCCTGCCTTCTCCTCGAGATGATGATAAAAATCCGAAGGTGAAAAATCACCCATGTCAGTAGATTTAAGCAGGTTTTCAATTCTGCTTTGTTCTGACAATGTACGTCTTCTGATAATCTCATCTCGAAGTGCTTCGTACTTATTTAGTATGGGAGGCTTGCGGATTATTCCCGATACAGTAGATATTACATCTATCGGTAGATGGGCAACAGCGAAGTTAAATCTGTTTTCATCACTCGTGATTCGACGAACTTTAAATAATGCCTCGAGTTGTTTGAACCAAAGTTCTGGTAAAGATTTTCAGAATTGCGGTACAGGTACTTCGGCAATATTCAATTTATGTTTCGTCTCCCTGTTCTCTGGTTTATTATCATTATTTTCATCCTCTGAACTTTCCATACTTGAAATATGACTAAATTCGCGAGCACGGAATTATTAAATGTTTATTTTATCACAATATGAAAATAGAAATTAATCAACCTTTGGAGAAATAATATCGAAAGGAGAAATATATTACGGAATAGTAAATGACGTTAATCGAGTATATGCATGTACAATTTAAAAAAATATTAAATTGTTTTAATTGTATTTGTTGTAACACTCACCAATATTATAATTAATGGTTTAGAGATACCCGATTAATTTTTTAATAATTTAATAATTTTTAAAATAATTTTTCAATTTGGCTTAAGTCAAGTCCCGTTTCCTCTTCTTTACAATTTTTTTATGAAGTTACTAAAATAAAAATTAAGAGAAACAAAAATAATATTAAAGTAATGTAATAAAATTTAAAGTAAATTATTTAAGATGAACGATTACAGTAACTTTTATTTTGTTTTTTAAAGCTGATTATTACTAGCTGGAAAGCTGATTGATTGACTACGTTGTTGAATGACCTTTATAGATGTTTCCTTATACCGTTAGTATGGTACCACTAGATATGTCCTTGAAAAATACAGCCCTCGTGTTTTTTTATCAATTTTTGCTATATTAAATTCCGTTTCTGTTGGTCCTGCTGGCACGTAGTTTGTTTTTTCTTGCACTCGGTTATATGCTAGCCAAAAATTGTTTATATTAAATTTAAGTTGTTTACGTAACTGCATTCGAATGTGTCTCGAAATACACTTGAACTTGATGTTTCATTAAAACCGACAAACTATATATAACTGTATTCCCGGTGTAGCGGTTGTTCGTAGTTGGGTTCACCACTGTAGGGGTTCGTGTATCGTAAGATATATGTGGAATATACACTTCACATTTGAGTACGTTTATACCCCACTTCACCGTATTTTCTCTGACTCCAATTATTTATTAATTAATAAATAGTTTTTTTTATATGAACTGACACACAGGAATTAAATAGTAATTTTATATTATTTTATTATTTAATATATAAATATTTTTGTACACAAACAATATTTCTTTCTGAGATGTGCCCAAAAGTAAAACCAACTTTATTCTAATTTATTTAAAACATTCCAAAATCTAAGAACCGATTTATTTAATCTCATTTACATTTCTATACAAATACAGAAAAGTAATACATTGTTGACTCAACACTACGATAGACCAATGATTGCGTTACACATTGCACAAATCAATATATCTCTCTCAATATACTAACCAAATTAAATAATGTGGATATGCACTTGTATTATCGTTCGATTTAAATCATTTGCTAATCATCATTAATTATTTTTAGGGTGCAGCTAGGTATGCTTGATATCTTGCATCTTGCGCAATGTTTATAGTGGAATAATCGTGATCACTATAGGTCTTACCATCGGATGTCGGAGGATTTAAATTTAACAATGAACTAGCGACCGGCATCTGCTTCTATTGAAAATGTTTTATTCGGCGGAGCTTCTCCAATATTTTGTGAGGAATGAACTTCTACGCGTGTTGTGTCCCTACATTTATTTTCACACCCTCTATTTTGGCTTTCAAATTCCTTGGGTTGGCGGTTGACTTTTATCTCTAAGGACTCTACGTTTCGCTCTTTAATTTGTAGTTCTTGGGCGTGCTGAATCTGGTTGAATTTTTGTTCCAACACTTTGCTTTGCTCGCATTTCCTTCATTTGAAGTAACAGCGCCTTCATCTTATCTCCCGTATCCAAGGATGCAGTCATTCCTGATGCTCCTGTCATCGGGGAATATTGTCGGGATCTACGCCCTTCTGTTTCCGTATCCTCTTCTATAGCTCTCTGCTACCTCGATAAGTGCTTGTTTTTATTACTTTCGATTGAAAGCCCGATACTCTGTAGCTTATACCTTTATTACTGGGACGAGTAGGTTTTTATGGATATGACCATTAGTATTTGCAAAATCCCACTTCTGACGTCCAATGTTACGAATTTTAATCATTCAGTACGGATTTGTAATGAATTTTGCAAATAAAACACTTTGATTTTTAAAGGTATAAATTTTATTTACCAACATCTTTAACTTCTTGAACAAATCCACTATTTATCACTGCTCATTATTATTATTGCTGGCTTTCATGTTGTGCACTTTTAACACGATTTTATATATTTTATTTTGAATAAGAAGAACAGAAAGAAAAGAACAAATCTTTTCGTTTTGTCACAAATTATTTTATATTAATTTTATATTAAGTACTAGTTTCGAGCATTCGTTCTTTGTCAACTTTAACTATTCTCCGAGAATGGTTGAAGTTGGCAAAGAGCGAATGCTCTAAACTAGATAGTTAATACTTAATATAAAATTATTCTAATAGCCATTTTCGGAAATTGACCATTTTAACTTTTGGGTAAGTTGCTGGCAAAAAATTACCAAATCTATTTCCGAACATGTAGAGTAACTTTAGGATTATTTTTTGTTTCTGTTTTTGTATTAAATTAGAAGTATCAGAAAAATTAAATTACAAATTTTAAAGTACAAATCGTACAAAAAGATACAACAAAAACGTCGTACCTGCCAAAAATACGCCATTGAATTTTGTTGAATCAAAATATTCTTAAGCGAAATGTAAACTTACTTTTTGTATAGACAGGGTAAGTTGAGTAACTTTGTTACCAACATTAAAAAATTAAAATAACCAAAAGTTATCATGGGTTAATTTCCGAAAACGGCTAATATATTACATCGCCTGAAAAGTTCCTGGTCTGACACATAGATGGTGCCAAAAATTAAAAACCCATATTATGATTTTTAAATTCTACCAACCTTCAAACGATATGTATCAAAATTGCATTACATTCCGACCATTAGTTCACTAGTTACAGTTGTTTTAGTGACACTACTTTTGTCAATTTCAAAACAATGGAAAAAAAATCGTGTGTTGATTAAACACTGTTTTTTGATGGGAAAAATACCGTTCAAGCAAAGGCTTTCAAGGCTTGTTAAGTGTTATTCGGACTCTGCACCAGAAAAATCAACCATCATCAACTGGTAGGCTGAATTTAAATGTGGTCATCTGTAACGAACACGCCTCCATTAGTTTTCTTTACCTTTTAACAGTCGCTTTCCCAACTACTCAGTCTGAAGGAGTCCTTAAATTATTTAAAGCACTAGATTGTTATGTTACTGACCGTTTAACCTCGAGAAAATAACCAAAATGCATACTCTTTATCCACACTACCGAATATTCACATCATTTCAGATTCCCATTCTAATAATTTTTACAAATCACGACATTTTGAATTATGAAACCAAAACGCACATATTTACATTTTTTAACAAAATAGTTACTAACATTTTTTTTATTTAAATAAAATAGGAAAATATAATTTTTTGTAAATCAATAAATTAATTAAGTTTTGTAAATAATTAAATCTATGAATATAATTTTTTTTAATTCGTATAATTAGATCGTATATAAGAAATATAATTAGACGCATGCGCAGCATTAATCAAGATATTAATCTTTACAATTTTGTAAAGATTAATAAATAATAAATGATAGTTGAACATATTGTTATTATAATAAAATACATAAATACATAAATAAATAATAATATTTTACCTAATTTTAATGTACATAATAGTTAGTAATGAATTATAATGATGAAATTAATGATTTAATGCCCACACGGTATCCTTATACTGCATATCCCTTGGTTTACTGTACTACTGTACACTGTTGTTCAATTTTAGTGTCCGTCACGCCAGCCGGAACCATATCAACCGGAACCAAACAACTACGGCATAAGTAGCACGATGCATTGAGCATCATTGTACACTATATGCTTTTTCTGCCGGAACCTTACAATTCCATCCAAAACCTGATAAAGTTGGCTAGAACCATATAACAGCCAAACCAACTATGGCACAAGTAGCACAATGCATTGTGCATCATTGTCCACTATATAAATTTTCAGCCGGAACCTTACAAATCCAGAAACATACGGTTTTTCGAGAGAGAAAAACCTTACAAATTCAGCCGGAACCATACCCTCTAAAGCCAAACTAACTATGGCACAAGTAGCACGATGCATTGTGCATTATTGTGCACTATGCGTTTTTTCAGGCGGAACTTTATAATTCCAGCCATGTTTCTCTAAACGGCACGGTGGGAGCCGGAGTCTTCTGTGAGAAGCTTTTGCCAAAACTGACAAGACCCTGCTTTTTTGGGGAGCATGCGAAGAGGCTGAGTCTACAGATGAATGACTTTGTCGAAGTTGCATGGACGAAGAGGAGAAAGAGATTTTAGATAACTTCATATGCTCGTGTCCGGCACTGTCGTACGGAAGACATAGGTATTTTGGCGTGTATAGTATGGCCAGCCTTTCAGATCTCGCGGACTGTGGAGTGCCAGATATTTTGCGCTACGTACGTAGCTTCGAATGGTTATGAATAGCGGTCAAGGGAAAATAGGATCCTGTGGTATCACAACGGGCCATTACTGGTCTAAGTGTGCGGAAGCAGCCACTCCAACCTAACCCAACCTTGGCCTAAGTAAAACACACATATATGGTGGATGTGGTTTTTCGGTCTTGATATGTTCAGTAAAGTTGTTTGTCTTAGCTTGCGCAACAATTTTGCTGAAAAAAGCAAAACGAAAATCTTAATGGTTCAAGAGCTATCAACGTGAAAATGAGTGTATATTTTGACTCACAGCCAAAACATGTCGAAAGCGATATCTCAAAAATGGGGACTAACTTTTTATTTATTTATTTATTTATTTAAAGAAATCTATTCTGTGATTTACATGTATGATTTCAGAATTTAATTTAAAACAAAAATATAAAAAAAAAAAAAAATAAAGAAAATTAAAACACAGAAATATATAAATCAAATCTTGATTTAACAATTAAAAATTTAAAAAATAATTCTTAAGTATATTTTTGAACTTGTCCTTTGATAAATTAAAGTCAAATAGGTCGTCGACGATGTTGAACGATTTAGACGACCTATTAATGGGGTTATTTTCTCCATAGTTTTGGGAATGGTGTTCTAGTGCTAAAAATTCATGGTTTCGAAATGTTCTGCAAGGCACATGGATATGTTTTCCAAAATGTATGCTGAATCAATGTGACCAAGCAAAACGTTACCAATGAAAGCCGCACGTTAGAGAAGTCGTCTATTTTCAAGCGTGCATATTTTGTAATCCGTGCATCTTGTTGAGTATGAAGGTAACCGAGCCACATTTATAGGGAATGGTAAATTGTGGTCGTAATTCCAGTCACTTTTTTTAACAAGAAAATCAGAAACTTCTTTTGAATGCTTTCAATTCTTTTAATATGTACAGCATAGTATGGATTCCAGACTGGTACAGCGTATTCCAGTTGAGATCGAACGTAAGCGAAATAGAGTGAACATAAGGTTTGAATATCTTTAAATTCACCTGTCCACCTTTTAACAAATCCAAACATGGCATTAGCTCTCGCAATACAATTTTCAATATGCCTATTGAAACTAGCATTCTCGACAAATGTAACACCTAGAACGATGATCTCATTAACTCTTTGCAATACTTCGTTGTTGACTTTGTAGGAAGTAATTAGCGGGTTTCTCTTACGATGGAAAGACATGATCTTGCATTTCTTAATATTTAAGTAAAGCGAGTTTCGATCACACCACTCCTTAATCTATCGATCTTTGAAATGGGACTAGCACTATTGAATTCAGCGTAATCGAATTAAGTTTAGCCTCTGGGTGCCCAGCTTGTCATTTTTTCAACTGGCACAGTGTTATCTTTTGATATGGATCGTTAGCCATACACAATTATCTTGTAGCCTTTAGTTCCATAGACATATAAAATGTTTTATAAATAAATTGAAATAGTTCCAAGAATACTTTACAGTTCGAAATTTAGCCTATAGAACTTCCCAAACACTGTTTGATAATTCCAATTTAACCATATATTAAATTGGATTTGATTTTGGTCGTTTAAATTTTCCATTTTCAATATTGTGATATTACAGAAGTTCATCTAAATTGAATTTATGGTATGTTCATGTTTTATAAATAAATGTTTTATACACATACATATTTGAAAATGATTGATCAACACAATGTGTTATGAGCTGAAATGGGTTTTATAATGAAACTAATATTTTTTCGATGAAAGAAATTTATACAATTTGATGTTTTATATACGAATTTTTGTAATGCATAATTTTTTATATAAATATAATTTATGGTATGTTTTATTTACGATAATTTACTCGCGTCTAGTCTTAACCGTGGTAACGACTGATAAAATATTCTATTTTGTTTTAATAGCGTCAGTTTCCTGTTGAATTAATGGTGTGTGTCAGACCTGAGTTTGTAAGTAGGTTGGTTTCGAATCGTTATGTTTACTTTAACTCTACCCTTGGCAAATTGAACAGATGAGATTAAGAAGTATTTTCCCCAGATATATGTAAAAAAATCCTTCGTTGTATAAATGTCGTTAAATTACGCCAGTTTTGCTTTACTATTTCAAATCTTTGATTGTTTAAAATTTAAAATTAAATATTTTTTTTTTTTTTTTTTAGAATGAAAATATATATTACGGGATTGGCACAAATTCTGAAAACAAATACAAAAGACTTACACGTGACCTTCTAGTCGATTTACAAAAAGGTATGCCATTATCAACTAATAGTGATAAAAAACGTAAATTACGACGCACGGAAATTCGTATAGTTGAATTAGCATTTTTGGGAAGTGGATTTTTTGATAATATAACACTATCGACCACCGAACATATCGCACAATTTTATGATGCAGCGGAATGGTTTATCAGACATCAAGATGTAAATACAGGCGGATGGGCTAATCCAGTCAAACGAAGATTAGGTTCTGGTTTTGGAGAACTACAAAATGGCTGGTATTCAGCAATGGGTCAAGGACATGCAATTTCATTACTTGCTCGGGCATATCACCATTCAAAAGGTGATCTTCGATATTTAAATGCGGCTATTGATGGAATGAAACCATTTAGGGTACCATCATATCAAGGCGGGGTTCTAACAACATTTTTAGGAAAGTATGCATGGTACGAGGAGTACCCAACATCTCCATCATCATTTGTCTTAAACGGATTTATTTATTCATTGCTGGGTTTGTACGATTTAAGCCAAATAGCACCTCCCTCAAAACGACAAGAAGCATTACTATTATTCGATCAAGGAATAATATCGTTGAAGAAAATGATTCTTCTCTTTGATACCGGTTCAGGTACTAGTTATGATTTACGACATTTTACTTTAGGAATAGCCCCAAATATTGCCCGATGGGATTACCATGCTACTCACGTAAATCAATTACTACTATTTTCGACAATTGACAAGGATGCCGTGTTATCACAAACGGCAGAACGGTGGAGAGGATATATGATTGGTAAGCGTGCATCACACAACTAGATTTAATAAATATTTTAATCATTTTTAATGTTTAAATAAAAACTAAATCAAACCTGAGGACCATTAACCAATTTAAATTGGTCTTAAAAACAAATTATTTATAAACGTATTTAAGTGTTAATAACAAAATATTTATAACTTAGAATTTTTTGTATTTTTAATATTTTTTAAGTAGATCAATTTAAAATATTTTTAAATTTAATCTACTTCAACGGTGGCCGTACTGTACTGGACACAAATCTAATATGTAACTTGAAAAAATACACAATGCTTATATTGTTTTCAAAAACGGAAAGTTTGTGAATCAAGACAAAACTCGTCTTTCGTAAACTTTTTGTATTGAAAATTAATATAATCTAATAGTAGATAATTCAATAAAATAGAATAAATGAAAATAAAGGTACTTTTAAGTATTTCATTGTGCAAAAAGTAAGATTATAATTTGCTTTTCTTGTTCCAATTTTATTAACTAGTTTTTTTTATTGCATTTATGGAGAGAAGAACTGGTCAAACAAAATATTTTAGTGTTTCTGGGAAATTATTATATTGTCTGTACATGCTATGAAAATTTGTTGTTTGAAATTTAAGAAAGTTATTTAGCTCAATGGTTCTTTATGTGAGATTCTAAGGACTTGGGACTTAATACAAGACACAAATACAAATAAGCCAATTCGAGATTATGTAGCCATTTCCTTTAACCATTGATACATAAAAATGTTGCCAATATATGTAAATTAATAAAAAATTATATGGCTAATTCGAAGCTCGAGCGGCATTACTGTTGACAATATCAAACGATTGTATCGGTATTGCTATTGATAATATCATAACAATATAAAAATTCATGTTTAAAATTATCAAAGTACTTATTTGCAGTTGGATATTTTGACAAAAATGAAAAGCTAAAATTTTTCTGAATATGTATAGGGTGTCGCAGCAAGAGCGCCGGATTTAAATTTGCCGCCATTTTGTTAATACGAGTTGTACGGTGATTTTTTTTGACCGCCCACGCGATTTAAGAATATGGAGACGTATTCAAACCAACAACGTTTAATTATTGTAAAAACACTTTACAAAAATGGTGAAAGTTTTGCGAAAACAGTTCGCCAATTACGTCAAGTTTTCGGTCGCAATAATGCGTCAAATGAATCGACAGTGAGGCGTTTAATTACAAAATTTGAGACCAAATATAAGCTGATGTATCAGAAGATCACTGTTTGTCGTCGTCCTTGTCGGTCACTCGAAAATATAGCCACATTAAGGGAATCTGTGGCCGAGAATCCAGGAATTTGGGAGTGCGGTATCGCGCGAAAGTTAACGGAGCTTTTGTGGCCCGAATTGGATGTAATTGATGTGGAGGTCATGTTTTTCCAACAAGACGGTGCGACCTGCCACACAGCACGTGAAACAATAGTGTTACTGCAGACTAAGTTTCCAGGCCGTGTCATTTCTCGATTTGGCGATCAACATTGGCCACCAAGATCGTGCGATCTAACACTGATGAACTTTTTCTTTGGGGTTATGTGAAGGAAAAGGTATATGCGAATAAACCTGAAACAGTTGAACATCTTAAAGAAGAAATACGGTAAATCGCGGCAAATTTAAATCTGGCGCTCTTGCTGAGACACCCTATATATACTATTTTGCATAGTAAACTTTTTAATTGTTCGCTTTCATCATTTTAAAACCTCATTTATCTTACGGTATCTGCACATAGTTGTATAGTCATTTAGCTCGATAAAACTTGCGACAATCTAAAATGGTCAAGTTGCGCACTTTCGTGTTTTTTACACAAGCTTTGTTTTGATTGAAGCAAAGAGTATCTAATGTTATAAAGAGTAAAGATACAAACGAAAAATTTTCATCAAAAAATGCATAGGTTATGCAATTAAAATGGGTTAAACAATACACTTACACTTCTTTAACTAACATCGTTTTTTATCAATAGTTACGAGTATGACAATATTCGATACAAATAAAATAAAAAATTGTTGTGTAAGTGTATTGTATTACCCATTTAAATTGCATAACAAACGCATTTTTTGATGAAAATTTTGGTACATCGTCATAATATCATACAAAACAGGATACATAATAAATCTTGGGAAGTTGCAATAAAAGTTTAGATTCGTAGAGAATTTATATGTAGGATAAGGATACTTTACGATTTTCTCAAACAATCTTGGGAGTTTTCGAAAATTATTTAGGTTGTTGAATAAAGCTTTCCATTCTGCAGCATTGATAGCAAAAACTGATATCTGCAGACATTGTGTTTTTGTTTAATTCCACAGACTTCTTTAATACATTAAAAAATTACAAACCTTACTTTCTTGATACAAAATATCAAAAATTTGCATTATAGAGATAGTGGGTTCGACAGTGAAAGTAACTTTGAACGATTTTTGAACGATTAATAGCGAATTTAATGTTCATCTTGGCTTCTTAAATGCGTGGCTCGAAATTACCAATTTTTCCATTTCACATCAATTGTTAGCTTAGCAACTGTCAATTGTTAGCTTAGCTACTAAATGACTGTCCTATAATTATAAAGTTAATACCCTTAAAAAGTCAATTTTAGAATAATCTTAATTATTTGTATACACCTTATTCAAAATTTTCAATGAGATAATGAAATCTTTTTAATTTAATTACGCAATTTTATTTATAAACTACTATTAATTAATTAACGAGTGTATTTTTTAAAATATTTTTTGTTTGGACGGATTTTTCGATAACCCGCCATCTCCTTTGGCACTGACAAGCTATACCATTATTATAAGAAACATACGTTCATTCCGTTCAAAAATAGCAAATTTAGTTGAAAGAAGAAGTATTTCTTTTCGTCATTCTATTATAAAACAGAAAACTTTTGATGATTTCCAAAATGTGTCTCTTAGATAGATTTCAATTTCTTATTTTTATCTTACTGAAAATAAAATGTCCCGTGTATTTCTTTTTAAACATCTTTACAAGGAATATATTTTCGGTATTAATAATAACATATTTACAAGGAATACCTCTTTGGAAAGATCAAACTAGCTTAGTAAATAAATTATTTTTATAAATTTTATTTTAGGTGTTACAATAGAAATATCGTAAGTTTAAAGAACCAGTGTGCCAGATGGCATAGCTAATAGAACTTAATACACATATCCAATAAATTTTTGAACAGACACAGAAACAAAAACCTATCAAGAACACTATCAGTAATTTTTATCGACGGAATTTCAATTTTAATTTTTATCATTTATCTATTTTTATTAAATTTTACTGCGAAAAACTGAAAATTATATCCCCTTTCAAGTTTAAAGCCTCTAGTGGCTTAACTACTACTAAATGCTTTAAACTTGAAAGGGATACAATTTTCAGTTTTTTGCAGTAAAATTTAATAAAATTGGATAAATTATATAAATTAAAATTGAAATTGTTTATACATATTTATACAAGCCAAAAATCGTATTTGTATGACGTCTTGTTTGGTTTCTAGAGAGCTTCAAAGTTGAAAAAAGATATAATTTTCAGTTTTTTGCAGTAACAGTCGTTTAAATTTGATAAAATTGAATAGGATACCATCATTCTTAAACTGTTTGTACAATCTTTCAAAGACAAATTTTTTGTAACCTATTAAACAAGCTCTAAACCACAGTTGTTGAACTGCTAATTTGGCTGCTAAATTTGTGTGAAAATTTGTTTGATTTGAAAAGATCGATAAAGGAAAAGATAATTTTATATATCAAGATGAGGTTACCAAGACGCTGGAAGCTTGGTTTCGGACTAATGATGCATTGAATTCTTTACATTAAAAGATTCGGTCGTCTCATCAGACTGCAGTGACCAAACTACAAAAATATTGAAAATATTTTGAACTACATTCAACACAATCACAATGCCTTAGGGAATTATTATGATTCGCTACGCAATTGTCAACCTCTTCGTAACCTCGAATCTTATGGTATTTAACGCATATGCGATATTTCTATATGCAATTTTGGGTTATTCTGGATAATAGCCTGATAAACTTAAAAAAATAAACTTGAGATGGACGTACAATTTGGAATGGATGATTTGGATCCATTAAATGTTATTTTCACCAGCGAGGAAGAAGGTGAAGAAGGCAATCTTCCCAAGAAAAAACCTAAATATTGGGTTCGACCATATTATATGGACCGAGAGGGAATTGGTACATTTACGGGCGTATTTAACGAGCTACGACAAGACCCGCAACTATTCTTCAACTACATCCGTATGAGCTTGGATGAATTCGACGAGTTGCTCTTTATGGTTGAGCCACTTATTACAAAAGAGAAGAGAGAAGGTATTGCGGCAACCCTCCTTGTGCCCCACTCTACGATTACCTATGGAGTTACAGTAGTTTTCCATTTTTTGACATACCAAAACACAAAATTTTCTAAAATTTATTTACACTACACTGTACGTGTTGTAGGTAGTGGAACAAAAATAATTCCGAGTTTCTTTTTTGACATTCACTATATTTTTTCAACCACAAAATTGTCGTAGTGTGCGAAAAATATTTCTCATTGCATACTATTTTTTGAAGGTGTGTTAAACTGTTGCCATAAAAAGTATTGAGTATTATTCTTTTTATGGCAACATATTCCCCTACTTACTCCATTATTTAGCCAGTAATTTTTTTTTGTTTCTTTCTAACAAGTAATAGATTTATATTTTTTTCTCGTGTTAATTTTACTGAAAAAATTGTTTCACTGTGGAATTCACGCATAGGGATATCTGTATTCTTTATCCAAGTTTTACCGCAAAAACAGAAAATTTTGTAATAATAAATAAAATAAATTTTTAAACTGAGAAGCCATTTAGAAACATGAGAGGTCATACAAATATGGTTTTAGGCTTGTTTAAATGGCTGTTTTTGAGAAATTATGTACCCATTATTCAATTTTATCAACTTTCTACCTATTCAACAATGTATATCCCTTATTAAGATTTTAGGTATGCCCTATTGCGCAAAAACTTTAATCTAATATCTTTTTATTATAACACCTAAATATAATTGTATTTCATAACAATAAATTGTTTATTAATTTAAGTTGACAATTTTAAAACCGAAGGTCTAATTTTTTTATAAAGAAGCTCCAAAAAAGATTATATTAAAAAATTTATATATCGAAGAATGGTATAAAAAAAAGCAACGAAATCAAAATACATCAAAATCACAAAATAATAAAAAATTGAAATTTAAGGGATGATTTTTGGAGGTTAAAGTGCAAATTTATGACGGTGAATAATTAAAAGTATTTATATATATAATTATTTTTTGTATAAATATTATTTGTTACTATAAAAATACAAACAAGCAACATGTACTAGATAGTGAAATATTCAGAGCTTATATATTTACATGATTAATATATATTTTCATTAAACAAAACAACAAATTATATTTAAACAAAACCTATATATAATCTATTAGAATGTAAATACAAGGTAGGATATTTTTGCTATAACAACTGAATATTAAAAAATAGTATTTTATTAAAAAATACACTTTTAAGAAAGTTTAAATATTTAATCATTTTTCTATTAATAATGTGGGTGTTCTCCAATATAGTTTACGAAGTTATTCAATTTTCAAAATATTGAAGGCACGTTAAATTTTATATGACTATTTATATATAAATGGCGTATGCAAATATTTTCAGTAAAATGTATGGGTCTGGACTAGAGAAAATTTAGAACGTGGTAAAATATATAAAAAGCAAACGAAAAAAATAAAAATTCGAATTAAAAAATCTGAATAGTTCAACTGATTTGAGATTTCAAAATAAATTAAAAGTAGATACGACCATTAGTTAATTCTAACCTTGGTAAATATTAGTTAGCTTGACGTAATAAGATTATATTGTATAGGTATTTTAAGACGATTGAAGAATTATCACCCTAAATAAATGAAAACGTAGTTTTTTTGTTATAAGAACGCTAATTCAAAGTGGAATACGCATAGTGGCTGTAGCTTTAAATTTAGTTTTGAGTTTTGAAATAAATTTTATTAATTAATTAATATTACATTAAATGTTACTGTTCTTTATCACTAAAATTGAACGGGATTTTCTTCTTTTCTTGCATGTGGTTACAGTCACGTCGCTTACATTGTACTATTCTAATATGTAGTTGTTTCTTACAACTGTATTCAGTTCACGTGCCTTTTGGTCATCCAATTTTTCCAAATGACTATTATTTGTCGAATCCATCGAAAGTAAAATGTTTCTTATTTTTGAATTAAGGCGTGCCTTAACTTATAACTTTGATCTGTGTGTGTGTGATTGCAAAAATTGTCAATTTAGTTGTCACGTGACACTACTATTGAAGCCCCTTTGCAGGAAGTAACATGACTATGGCAATTGGGCTGATAACACAAATGCAATTATAAAACGTAAAAGAATGAAACGAATTTAAAATATTTTTTACAGAGTACAAAAAATGGAAACAATTGATGTTCGCGACAAATATTGCATAGATGTACCTTTTATGTACATTGTTGAACATGCTCTTATGTATCGGTTTAAATTCGCATTTATGCGACGGTATGTATCGATTAATTACTTTAATTTCCCAAAAATTAAAAAATGCACATTTCACAAAAATGTGTATTAAAAATCCCATTTTGGATCCACTCATTTTGTATTGGATTAAATTTATTTGATTATCGACATCTTAGTGTTATAAAAGTTGAAAGTCGACATCTTTTCGTCTTGCAGATGGCGGTTGTAGGGTTTGTGTCTCGGGCTTCAGTGTAAATTTTTTAGTAAATGAAACATTTTCTTTTTTCCGCTTTATTAATTTTACAGTCTTTTCAATTGGTTTGTAGATATCAAATATCAAAATTGCACATAGTGCGCATAACCTAGATAACCTCATAAACATCCCACATTTTACGGCCAGACTAATAAGATTGGGAAAAATTGATGTCCATGAATCTGCAATGACGCAATATTGGGTATTGCATTAATTTTATTTAATTCGATAATCAGATCTTGTTATAAATGTAACATGTAAGTCTGGCAGATGTCGATTGTAGGGTTTGTGTCTCGGGCTTCAGTACCAATTTTTAGCAGATAATCATCATTTTTTGTTTTATTTTTCAATTATTTTGCAGATATCAAATATCACTGGTGTAAATTAGGTAAACCACCTATCCACTGGCCATTCCAATTTTTCATCGAAGTTTAACCATTTTTTGTTTTCGAGGTTTTGACCTTTGAAATTTTGGTTTTCGTTTTGTGACTTAATAAATCAACACCAGACTTTGTTGAGAGTAGAGTTTGTAAACCCAAAATGTTTTAATTATCAAGTCATTCTGAATACAAGTTTACCTCGTTAAATATCGGTTTAACAGAGATCAACTAAAGTATTTTTAAGATATGATACTCCATGAATTATGTATATCCATGAATTTCTAGAAACTTACAAAGATAATTTTTTTTATTATACAACCCAAGTTTTGCAGCTTTGTAAATTATTACTAGTACTTTCCTTCTTGTACCTTAAAAGAAATAGAAAACAAAAAACTTCAAAAAACGAATGGAAATAATTATCAAAATGCCCATATCATCATTGAGGGGGTGCTAGATTAATATTTGAATTTAAGAATATGCTAGCGGATCATGTTTCTAATGTTTAAGCGTGAAGCCTTTCGGCAGAGAGGTTTTGATTGTTGATAGAAAATAAAGTTAATGAACAATTTAAATTGTTGTTTAAGGCTGCTTACTTTAATGCGTTCGTCTATCGATTTAATGAACATATTTAAATAAATTATTTACTTTATTATATCTCACTAAAACGTAAATTGCAACGTAAATTAACAGATTTATGTTTTTTGTCTAAAATGTACATGCACCCTTGCTTTCCCTTGCTTTCAATCTCAACTTTTGAGTCATTTCGTACTGGTCAGTTTGTCCTTAATTCTTTAGTTTTCGTTAAAGTTATAAATAAATTATTTTTTTAATATTCTTGCCAATAACTCAAATAAATTAAATATTCTTGCATAAGGTTAGGACATTAGATTTATAAATTGACTGTATTTAAACATGACAAAAAACAAACAACAAGAAGAAACTTGAAAGATAGTTTTGCTTTAATAATCACTTGATTATTATGTTACACTTTTGTTTGGCTAACTTTTGGCTTTTTAGAAGATAGATATTATGTTTTGTTATAAATATAAAATATATTATTTTTAATGCTAGAATAAAGTTGAGATTTTTTATTTCTAAGTTTTTATAAATTTCCAATTTTAACATATAAGTAAAACAGATTTAAAGTTTTATTTGGCGATCTTAATTTATTATTATTTTTTTAAATAAGTATATTTACATAATTATTATGCATATTAGACAAACAATTATTATATTTAATTATATTATTAAATTAAAAAATGTAATAAAATTATGGGAATAAACCGAACAAACAATAGAAATTAATTATGTAAGAAAGACAATAAAGAAAATATAGAAAAAAATAAAATAGCTAATTTAGTTTGAAAAAACCTAAAATACAGATCCATGTCTACATAAGATGTCTAACTGGAATTGAATTTTTGTGTGTTTAGCAAGTTTGTAAATAAACAATGAAAAGGGCGATTGAACTGAACGTCGTATCGTAGAGGAAAGACGTGTTTTTTTGTCTCTTCTCTAAATAAATAAATAAACAATTTAAATAAGTTGAAATTAATTAATTGATTATTTAACTAATATATGTGTTCTTAAATAAATAAATAAATAATAATAATATTAATAATAATTTGTGTGTTTTTAATAAGTAAAGTGAAAAGTTATACATAGTTACATTAATTTGTGTACGGTGCGCTTGCAATGGCGTAGAATATGTATATAACAATTTCGTTTATATGTATTTTGATACCGTTGTTTGAATGCATCGTACGCATTGTGTGTACATTTTCAATATGTAGGACTTTTTTGATTCCAAAGTATGCGTAAGATAAGTGTTATTTTTCTTACATAATATTTTATTACATAATAATTAGTTACTATATGAAAAAACGATCGAGTTCACATTGTCAATTGTCATTTGATACATTTTTGTTGTTGTTGTTGTTTTCCTAGATGAATTCGCCATTTCGTTCATTTTATTTATTTTTTGGTGTTTGCGTTTATTTTATGATTACATGCATACCAATTACCAATATGTATTTCAGATTTGAAAGTTTTCTGTTTGTACTGTACATGGTAAACGACATGAGTATCATTTAACGCGTTGATGTAAACTTTAGAAATGTGTGTGCTACTCAGGAACTCACTTTTGAATGCTATAGCAATCATTTGCGCGAACGTGTTAAGAGAGAAGCTTAAAATAAAATACCATTTCATTTATATGTTTTGGTTTAGTATATTAAATGTATACATTTCTATTTTTTGTTTTTGCGCTTGTTTGCTGGGTGAGAATAGATTATTATGATCGTGCTTTAGTGTTTTATAATTTATCCCTTCCAGGTTTCAACTAAAAAAAGAGTAAACAGCAAACAGAAAAATAAAATATAAAAACAATATTTTGAGGGGATAAATATATACTACTGTGGGCAAAAAGTAGTAAAACTTTTTAATTTATATTTCGCGTGGAAAACATTCGTCGAAATATTTTTTTTTCTATGTTGGTATGACTGTCAGTGACATCTGTGCCAAATGTCACATCAAAATAATCATTAGTGTTTACATATACGCTTGTCTTTCTGAAGTACAAAAAGTGCATTCGGCGATTTTTACAATGAGTGAAATTATTCAACAAAGAAGTTGCATTAAATTTTGTGTGCGGAATCAATTTTGTGGTGCCGAAACGTTCAGAATGTTGCAAAAGGCCTTCGGTGATAATTGTATGTTGCTGCGAGTGTTTTTGATTGGTACAAATTGTTCAAAGAGGGTCGAGAACGTGTTGGCGACGAACCACGTCTAAGCCGGCCATCAACATCAACACGTTAATGAAATCAAGGAATTGGTGCTCGAGAATCGACGATTAACAGTCAGAGACCTTACTGAGACCGTTAAAATATCGGAAGGATCAGTGAAAACTATTTTGAAACATCATTTGAGCCTAAGAAAAGTGAAAGCACGATTCGATGACGACTATGAAATAATGCTTTCCGACTACCAGGATGTCATGAAACGTATTATAACTGGCGATGAGTCGTGGGTCTATGCTTACGACTCAGAAACAGACGGTCAGTCGGCCGAATATCGTGCCAAAGGTGAGCCGAAGCCGAACAAACCACCTCAAAGCAAGTCAAAAATCAAGGTGATTTTGACAGTTTTCTTCGATTATCGAGGTGTGGTGCACTCCGAATTCCTTCCGCCCGGCCAAACTGTCAACAAGGAATACTATTTGAGTGTTATGCGTCGTTTGCGCGAAGCTATTCGTAAAAAGAGGCCGGAATTATGGGTCGACAACTCTTGGTTTTTGCACCACGATAATGCACCTTCTCATACTACATTGGTTTTACGTGATTTTTTCGCCAAAAATTCCACCCATATCGTTCCACAACCACCGTATTCGCCTGATTTAGCTCCGTGTGACTTCTGGCTGTTCAGCAAACTCAAACGACCGCTTCGGGGAAACCGTTTTGAGTCAATTGAAGACATTAAACGTGAATCGCTACGCGCATTGGAGGCTATTCCGGAAATTGACTTTAACAACTGTTTCGAGGATTGGAAAAAACGTTGGCACAAGTGTATTGAGGACGGGGGGAATTACTTTGAGGGGGACGAACTAGATTTGGAGAAATAAATAAACAATTTTAAAATTATCAACAAAGTCTTACTATTTTTTTCCCACAGTATTATTTGACGAAATTGGGTAAAACTGGACAAGCTTGATCGTGGTTTATTCTGTATTATTTGCTTTCTCCTTGACGGATGAATGCATTAACGCGCGTGATCTTTTTTGTTCTATTAATTTTATTTTATTATTTTTTGAATATTTATACAACCATCCTCTGATTTACACGGTAGATTGGTTCCGCAGAAAACCGTGTAAAGCCGAAATACGATTTTTGTATGAAAATCCGTATAAATCGAAAAAGTACAATACAATTCTTAAATTATCGTTTGGTTTTTAATAATTTATTTATTTAAAATAAAATGTATAGTTAGTATAAATTAGAAATAAATAAAAACTTAAAAATATACATTTTTTCTTGTGTTTTTTGTTTCAACCATTGGTAAAGCAAAATCGTGTAAAAAAGTACCGTGTAAATCGGGGGGATGGATGTATTTTTAATTTTGGAGATTGAAATCTTATTCTGTGGGAGGTTGGTGTAGTTTTGCAACCAACATTGGGGCTATCAGGTGGCAAGGCGCCAAAATTCGTTTATTAATTTTTTTTATATTTTTACAATCTTCTTGCGCAAACTTAATTGCATGTTTGTAGAATTAATTAATGTTACTTATTTTTAATCTAAATTAGTTTATAATCCTTAATTATGTAGTACTTAATATTGTAATCCTTTCTTGATCAATATTTTCTGTAGTTTTCTTTGTTCCTAATCCACTGATAAGTCACGCAAATATCTCGCGTTTCGATTTTGTTAGCCAATTTTATAACAAACTAAAAATCAATGGATTAGAAAAATCTAAGAAAGTAAAACGAAGCCGGCTACAGACGCAAAAAAGTGACATGTAAGTAAAACATTGTTTGAGGAAGATGATCAAGAGGTGATTGTTCGAGGTCTTAAAAATGTTGTTCGTGAAATTCTTTAATTCCAAAAGCGAAAACCAGAAGAAGGATGCAACAAATCATAAACATTTATTTGGGCGAAGTACTCTCCTCATATTTATGATGAGTAGAAGGAAGATAGTCAATTGAACTGTCCCAACTAACCGACTAACCTTAATAATATAATTCTTTACTAACAAGGGTCTTTCGAAAGGGTTATAGTGCACTTGTGAGAACAAAACACCGAACTGTAATGTGGAAAAACGACAGTTTGCTCAAGTAGGTTCTTTTATAAGTTAGAACATTTAACAAATCCTTATCCAGTAGTATTAGAGACCCTTGCAGGTTCAGGATTCCTAGTCAGTTCAGACACCGAATCGTGTCTTATGTAACAGATTTCGTCGAATAATTGGGTGATAATCGAATGAAGCAGCAGTAGTGCATGTGCTCAAGTAATTCAGTGGCTGCGTTGCTCGAGTAAATCTGTGATCATCTTGACATGGGCATACTTAGCATGTAGTATGTTATAGGTAACCAGCCTAACAGCTGCCCTGCGTTGCATACGTGTTATCTTATCTTATTAGCAAGTTTGTAAATAAACAATAGAATTTTGTTGGTTGCTAATTTTAATTGTTGAAATATAAAATAATTCTCTTGCGCAACCCAGCAGCACTGTTTATTATTACGATCGACGTATTTATAAAAGGCTTTATATGGCTCAGCTACAAGAAGCTGATGTAAATTATATAAGGTCTCAGCTGAAACTAGTTCATGCTTCTGTTTTTCTATAATTTTTTTAAAAGTGTCAAAAGAGACAATTTAAAACTTTTAGCGTGAAAGTAAACTTAATTGCAATTCCATATAACTGGAAATTTGTTTTAAGCTTATTTTAAGAAATTTTTTATGTACTTACACGATGGTCGGCCATTTTCAGCTTTTTTTTCATATAATGTTTTATTTTTAGCTCGGATAATAGTGGGAAAAATGACTAATTAAATAAAAAATGAACAGATGCAACAAACAGACGGCGCTTAAATCAAGTTAATAGCTATGTATTTCTTTGGTAAATTTTCTAAATTTACAACACAATCGCATGTATTTAAATTGAGAAAAAATTTAGCTAAATTGAAAAAAAAAAATAGATTTACGAAAGCTAAAATGAATTTTTAGTTAAGGTGCTTACCACTCGAAGATAATTTGAACAATCAAATAATACGTCAAATTTTGTTTTCATTCGTGTCTTGACATTCGTTTAAATCGTTAAACTTGTTTAAATTTTATAATATGAGACAAATTGTTTGCTACAAATAAATATATATGTATATTTACGTATACACATGTATAAAATTAAATTTATTTAATATGGAATCACAATCATTGGAGGAAAAAATCATAATCCAGGTAAATGTTTGTTACAAAATTTGTTTAGATATGCGGTACATAATACATATTTAAAAAAATGGATAGAAATATGTTTAATTGTGTTGCAGGTACATTGCCAGTAAATGTGTTTTATGGAACTATGAACTATGAAAAATATTGTGGTTGCATGTTGTGTGCTACACAATATTTGTATAGGTAAATAAAAATGATTCGTGGTGCAATATTGATAGTGTAGAGCTTGCCGGTCACATCAATCCACAATAAGTACGAGATCGTTCAGTGGATCGTCGACCACGCCTGATGTATGAATTAATTCAACACAATTTATTGTAATGTACAGAAACAAATCATTACGTTTGCACAAAAATATATGGTTTTTTAATTTTTAGTCTGTTTTTTTATTTCAATCAAAACAAATATGGCGCAGTAATGTAAAAAAATACGCCATTACGATGTTACCAACACATGAAACCAAAAATGTTTTCTGTTTCTATGGTAAAGTTCTAAATTCTCAAAAAAAAATTACCAAAGAAATACAGCTAATATAAACATGTTTTCGCTCGTCGTTAAAGTGCATAAAATGATGTGTGGATAATTTTAATGGTGAACTGCGAAATTTTAGTTGAATGACGCCTTAGGATAGTTGGAAAGAGATATTATCGATAAAATACAAAATGCGATTCAAATTTTGCGATGTAATGGGAAAACAAATTAATTCGGTCCGTTTTCAAAAAAATACATTTTTTTGTAGTGACAGCTGATTTCCGTTGTTTCAGACAGATTATACATCTACCGTTAACATTCAGTTTGTATTGCTTTGAGTTTCATACAAAAGGTGTTTTTTACGGAGTTGAATATGTCGGATTATATGATAACTAAACAGCATTTGCGGGAAGTGTTAATTTTTTGTTTTAATTGGAAAAAATGCAGCTGAAGCACATCGAATGCTTCTGGAAGTTTACGGTGACAAGGTTCCAACCGATAAATCATGTAGAGAATGGTTTCGACGCTTCAAAAATGATGATTTCAGTGTTTAAGATAAGCCCCGCTTGGGACAGCCAAAAAAAATTGATAAGTGATGATTTAGAGGCATTGCTCGATGAAGATCCGACTCAAACGCAAGTGGAGCTTGCCGGTACATTGGGGGTGACCCAACAAACAGTTTCCTTACGATTGATATAAATGGACATGATTGCGAATTGCGAGCAGCTGCTTCAAAGGCAAACAAGAAAGGTTTTTTTACATCAGATATAGTGACTGGTGACGGGAAGTGGATCTTCTTCGATAACCCCAAGAGGATAAAATAATGCACTTTGTCCGGCCAATCGTTGCCATCTACCTCAACATCAACACCAAAGACGAACATTCATGGTTCGAAGGCTATGCTGTCTATCTGGTGAGACCAAAGAGACGTTGTGTACTACGAACTGCTACAACCTGGCGATTCCATTACTGGCGAGCGGTACAGGCTACAATTAGTTCGTTTGAGTCGTGCATTACGAGAAAAAACGACCGGAATATGAGGAAAGGCATGATAAATTTATTCTTCTGCATGGCAAGGCTCGGCCTCACGTTACAAAAGTCGTAAACAAATATTTGGAAACGCTCAAGTGGAATATTTTACCACTCCTTCTGATTACTAGTTGTTCCGACGGATGCAATACGATTTGGCAGGTTACCGGTGTTCTCTTCTTTCGAAGAATTTGAAAATTGGCTTCAAACTTGGATCGCCTCAAAAGACGATATGTTTTTCCGAGATGGGAAGTCGTAAGCAGCGATAGACAATATTTTAATTAATAAGTTCATTGATTTTATTTTAAAATAAATGTATTTTTATACTAATTAAAAAATATTAAATTAAAAAAATCGGACCGAATTAATTTGTACTCCCAATATAATAAATACCAAAATTATTTATCAGTTGCATTTTGGGGGTAAAGGCCGTTGGTCTAGAAGGTCAATATACCAGCCCAAATGTCAACCACACCTGCACGTGGTGCACCCTTCTAATCAACCAACGAGTCTCTGGCGATCGAGAAACGGCGGGATAGCCGAATTCCGAGAACCTAGCAAATGATGTTCTCCTCACTGACCCACTACCAAACTCATTGGTTAGGTAGGTAGCTGCTGCAACAACCAGTTATTAAAGCAATGAGTGTACAACAATACGGAATTTATACCCCAGGTCGTACGTCAACTGCACCGTAGAGCAATCCACCATCACACGAGGCAGGTTCAACAGATTTTGGGGTGACCCAACCGTTGCGAAACCCATTCATACCAAGCTCAAGAATCTCTAGATCACCACCTAGACAAATGCATTACGCTATTCAGCAGGAGAACAAAGAAACCAAGAAAACCACCACGATATCGCTAGAGAAAACGCTGATTTAAAGAAATCGTTAAAATATTGATGCAACTCAATGGACAGCTGTCCAAAGAAGTCCAATAGCTTAAAGAAAAGATTGATATAATCAAAAACTAAAAAAATCAAGCCAAAAAAGTAGTATAGCTACCTATGAAACAGATGAAGATGAATTGGCGTATGAAACGAGTTCTATACGAAGGCAAATTAAAACTAAACGTCAAAACAAAAGAACAAAAATTAAATCTTCGACTAAGGTGGAACAATCAACCCATAGCGTAAGAAAATCACAACCCCAACGGCCTGATCAGTCATCCACGAACCTAGTGAAGGTACATAAGAACGTATTACTGCTACCGAAAGAGAGACCACTGCAACCAGTTAATACACTCAACGTAATCAACCAAGGAACAATGCAGGAGAGTCAACCAATACATAAAGATACCACCTCCATCTATTAACATAGTTAATGTTAGCGAAGGAAGACGAAACAATTAAAAAAATAGTGAAGCTAGTTTCAAAAGATCAATATAAAGTCAATGCACTAAATAATAACATTTGGAAAGTGAATGCACTTGACCTAGAAACCTACAGAATGTTATCAAATGCAATCACCACTCAAAACATCGAATGGTTCACCTATGGAAACAAAGCTGAGCAGCCAATTAAAGTCATGGCTACATCATATATGCCCAAGTGAAAAAATAATTGAGGAACTTAGCCAGAAAGGATTCAAAATCCTAAATGCTGTGAACATACTAAAGAAAAGGGCCACTAAAAACGTAAACGATAAAAGAGAAACAACCAAAGTTGCCCCCACCCCCTACTTTTCATGCTAACATTTGACAACACAGAGCATTGATAACGTATATGGAATCAAAGCAATCCTTAATATGAAAGTTAAGATTGAGACATAAAAACGAACACTATAGTAGAATGCCACAATGCTACAACTGTCAGGCGTATAACCACACACGCAAAGACTGTAATAGGGAGCTCAGATGTGTAAAATGCGCTGGGAAACATCCATCAAAAGAATGCAACAAAGGTAAGAACGAACCAGTAAAATGCATACACTGTGGTAATCATAACCCAGCAAATTATAGAGACTGCGAGGTAGCCAAAGAGCGGCAAACAGTGAGAGACAACAAGAGAAATCAAACAAGCAAGAGTTCCCAAACTAGGATGCAATACTACCCAAAACAAATCCCTCTAAATAGCGCCAATGTAAGCAGAACGAAAATATCAAGAAAGGACCGAGTGAGGAAACATGGTACTGCAACAAGTACATGGTAGTGCAAGAAATACTTCAGAACCGCTATCAATTCACATCTGGCTGCGTAGGAACACTAGAAAAAAGATCGATGAGCCAAGTAAAACAATAACGGATGCGTTAAGTAAAACTAGAGAAGTCATTGACTACACCATCATTCTAGTCCATAGAAATTTAACAAGAACAAATAATCACACACTATTTAAGAATTGCTATCTGGAATGCAAGTGGCCTTGTGCAATGCATTTCAGAATTAGAAGTATTTTTAAACACAGAAAAATTAATATATGCCTAATCTCAGAAAGTCATTTTACCAGAACCTCGTATACCAAAATACGTGGATTCGTGCTATCAAGCTCTACATCCAGCAGAAAGATCTAAAGGCGACACAGCTATCTTTATTAAGAATAATAGCTGCGTTTTTCAATAAACGGGTTGAGTTTGCGATAACTTTTTTCAAATTTGTCCAATTTTAAATTAAAAATTTATTATATACAACATCTGGGGTCGTATTTTGGTCCAAAAATAATGACAGGAGAGAAGAATTACCGGAGCGCAATAGTGTTGCATAAATGTGTTTGTATTAGTAAACACGTGTAGATTAAAAAATAAATGCCAAAAACCATTTGCTTTAACGATTTTGCTTTAACGATAAGCCCGAATTACTGAAATGTTCAAATTTATACTGAAAAGTTAAATTCCCCATCTCAATACCATGGGAAAATGTCTCAAAATAGGAGTGGAAGCACCAAAAAATTGAACCGATTCCGCCCGGTTCGATAAATGTTGATGCTTATGATCACAAAACCAACACACATACTTGTATAAAAAATGACAGCACAGATATTCAAAATAATGTATTATACGTCGTATACGTATACACAAATTTGTAGTTTCGTCTCTCAATTTCCACACGAAATAGGGTAGCTGCACTGTGGACACAAAATTTTTTAGCGTCAGTAAAAGTAGATTATGGGAAAATATACATGAAACCTAAAATATCCAGAAATACATGGGAAAATATATTACTGCATTTCACACAAAATCAATGGATTGAAAACTTCCGCATGACAAAAGAAACCTTTTTATTTGTTTGTGGCGTTGTAAGGGAAGATCTTGAACCAAAAACACATTTAGCTGTGGCTGATAATTTGCAGAGCTTGTCCGTCAAAAAGCAAGTCGCTATTGCAATATATAAGCTTGCAAATTACTGTGAATTTCGCGTGGTGGCTTCACTATTTGGTGTCGGTAAATCAACTGTACACAAATGTTTGCATAGATTCTGCGAAAACATGAATAAACATGTAAAGAAATTTATTTATATGCCCGATGGAGAAGAAACCAAGACATTTAGCTTCGATTTCGAGAACATTTGTATAATTCGACAGGTAATAGGATGTATCGATGGATCCATATTCCTATTCTAGCACCTAAGGATGGGTATAGGGATTTTGTAAATACCAAATATTGAACATCATTTAATATGCAAGCAGTTTGTAATGCACAATTAAGGTAGGATAATTAAATTTTATTCTGGTGCTTATTTAATAAAAAATCTACCATTTTTTAGATTTATAGACAAAAGTTGCAAGTTTCCTGGTAGTTGCCACGAAGCACATGTTTTTGTAAATTCTAGCCTGTACAATAACAAAGATAAAATTTTACCATGTGTAAGATGTTTTTGTGACCTTTAATATTCAAATGTAAAACATAATATAATATTATTATTATGGTACAGAACAAGTTGAAGGGAAGAACATACGATTTTTCTTCTTGACGATCCTGCCTATCCTTTGTTGCCGTGGCTAATAAAAACCCTTTAACCATTAAGAACATACCATTTTTCCTCTTGGTGATCCTGCCTATCCTTTGTTGCCGTGGCTAATAAAAAAAATTCCAACCAGTGCAGATAAAGAAGAAGTATCTTTTAATGCGTATATGAATACTGATCGAGTGAAAATTGAAAATGTTTTTATGCGACTAAAAACGCTCCTAAAATTATAATGACAAGTTGTATATTACATAACATTTGCGAAACTAATGACAAGAATTTAAACAACATTGTATTTCCTCAACCACCAATTCAGCATGTACAACAAATTAAAAGAGCTTTTGCAGGGAACAATAATACTTTGGAAGGCAGTGACATTCGGGACCATCTCAAATTATATATTAATAAGAACTTTCCACAGAGAAATGTTTATCATTTCTAAGAAATAATAATTGTATATACTGTACATTTGTGATTATAATAATTGTATATATAAACATAAAGTAAACTCTTGATTTACTCGTAATTACTTATTTATTTTAATCAAAATTTTCTACATATTCTATTTTTTCAAAAGTATCATCTTCATTTGAAGAATAATGATAGGTTCTTTGATTTACTATTTTAACTTTTGTTGCAGTTGGCGTCATCCTCTTACGTACTACTGGTTTTCTGTATTGAGGACTTCTGTTACCTGAGTTAAATATTCTAGATAAATACTTTAAGTAAACCTTCTGCCTTCTCGAAATTTTCGTTCTGCTTTTTGAATAAATTTTCTTGTAGGTCTGTTTGTTGCTTGGCCATTTTATTTGCAAAAGATGAAATTATTTTCTCGTATTTCATATTGTAGGCCACCAATATTATTTTTCAAGTTAGCTGTAATAAAAATAGAGTTAATAATATTTACATTTTTTCAATATTCCAATATTAATGGTTTTATTTGTATTGTCACTGGTCGATTCTTCGGCTTCCATTGTGCTAACGTTGCATGCGTCTACTTCATCGTTTTGATCGTCAAAATTATTAATTTCATTTTGAAAAGTAGGAATTGATTCTGGTGCCGATGAATCTACGCCGTAATCTGAAGCTGCCGTTTTTTTCGGCCTATTTTCGAATAACTCGCGCATTAAACTCATATGTAAATATATATTTACAACCGCTATTGCCACTTTTGTTCGTTTTTTTCTAAACTATATTTCAACCTCAAAGAATTAAATTTCAATTGGACCTGTTTTGGACTTTTTTCAAAGCCATGTTCTTCTAACTTTGTGCTTATGTTGTACGATATCAATATTTTCATATTTATTTTTTCTTTAAATCATAATTATAATTTTCTTATTAACACAAGTGAATACAAAGAACTCGAAAACCCGAATGAGTTTGAATTCAATCATAATAAATAACAACTGTAAAAACTAAGTACACTACACTACGCCAAGTGTTCTCATGGTGCGTAGTTGGAAATACTTTACACTACACTGCAGCATTTTGACCGTAGTTGGTAACACACTTTGGTACTGTTTTTCTCTGTTCACGTGGTGAGATAATATACTACACTACACTACGGACCACGTGAACAAGATATAACTCATGTAATTTTTGTATATAGAGAAAAGGGTTTTTATTTAATAGATATAAAAGGCCGTTCTGCTTCACCTTTTAAATAAAAATATTTTCTTTCTTTTTTATCTAACAAATTTTTATCCAATAGTAATTAGTTGACGTTTATGATGATCCCTTTTATGTATATACTATTCCTCCATGGTGTAGAACAACAAACACGTTCGATATGATTAAACACCTAAGTCTTATTTTTCGGCCCTTATACTATTCTGAAGAGAATAAGCTCTGATCACAGTTCATTTTTCAAATCTGACGAATTTCAAAAGTTTAATAAAATTTATAATATTGTTGTTGTGTTTAAAGTCGTAAAGTTGTGGGAATATTAGAAAAATTATGTGACACAGAAATGAGTTGGGATCTAGTAATATGTGAATAGTTTCAACCGTACTATTCGAGCAATACCAAATATTCGAAATATTGAACAACGCGATTTGACTTTCACTTCAATTTGAAAAAAATTTTAAAAATGCAAACCCAAAACAACGAGTATTTTTACCAAAAGCGACCAAATGGATACAAATATGAAATCGATGACTTCGTTCTGATCAAAATTCTGTATTTTTTATGTTTTTTGTGAGACTGAAATAGAGAGTCAGTCATCAACTTCAATAAAACCAAGTTGGTTGTAATCTCCGTAGTCTTAAAATAATAAATGTTAAGTCGTTTTATTTCGGAAACTAGAGAATGCACTACAATATTTAATATCACTATGCTTGAATCGCAACCTTTTTTTTGTGACAAGCTGGTCACCCAGGGGGTAAACCTAATTCAAGTATGCTGAATTCAACGGTGCTAGTCCCATTTCAAAGTTAGTCCCCATTTTTGAGATATCGTTTTGGACACGTTTTGGTTCTGAGTCAACAATTTACACTCATTTTCAGGTGGATAGCTCTTGAGTCATTAAGGTTTTCGTTTTGCTTTCTTCAGCAAAGTTGTTGCGCAAGCCGAGACAAACAACTTCGCCGAACATATGAAGACCGAAAAACCACATCTACATTCACATTTTTGTGTTATTTTTCTTTTTCTTTTCTTTTCGACGGAAAACACTTTTTTACCATTTTTTGTCCATTTATTGGATTTAAATCGATTGAAATCGATCGAATAAACATCGCATCGACAAATATAGATACAATAGAAACTATTTAAAAGAAAATTAAATCGATTCAGTTGATTTTATGGTGATTTTTCTTAATTTTTTTAATTTTAATTGTCTGATTCGTTCGTGTTGACTTCGAGATCTTCTTCCTCTTGCGAAGTCCAACAAATGTCATCCAAGAGTGCATGTAGCTTTTTGTCGCTGTACCAATGTTCGAGCCTTGCCGTCATTTGGTGAAAACGGTCGCCGTGCTCATCGGATTCAACTGGTTGATTGTTCTGCGAATTTTTCCACAGGTTTATATTATTATGAAAAGCGGATCAAATCATCGGATCGATTAATTCCGCGAACATTCGTAATAACTTCTTTTACATATTTCCAAGTCACAAGCTCTCGTTCACTGAGAGCATTCTTCGACGAATATCTGGTCCATTAAGTATTCCTGTAATAAAACACAAGATGCGAAATGAAATTTCATTTGATCAAAACTTAGATTCCAATAGATTCAAACACCAACCTTCTTTTATTTTCATTCCACATAACCGTGGAAAAATGCGACGTAATTCGATGAACGTATTTTTTTTAACTACTCCAAGCATGATATGAAGTGGTGGTAGCAATATTTTTTCAATTGGCACAAGTGGAGCCTCAACGATGTTGTCGTATCGCATTCTAAAATTCTCACATAAAGCCCAGTTCCGTTGGTTGTATTGGTCGCCTTTTAAACGCGTATTCCATAAGCATATAAAACACATCTTTTTAGTATAATCCAATTGCATGCCTCTTAAAAGAGCTATCACTTTTAAATCTGCACAAACTTTTCAGTGAAGGTCAATCAAATCAATGATTTTTTTCATTGATTCATAAGTTTCCGTTGTGTTTGTGCTGAGAGCAATTGGAATGGAATTTTTTGAGTTGGTAACGTGACGGAGAACTGCCTTAAAACTGCTTTTGGATGAATCGATTTACAATCGCCAATCTTCGGGATTATATGCATTGTGCATTGTGGATACCAAACCATGGATATCAGTGCAAAAAGCGAGTGAATTATTCTCAAGTGATTTGAAAAAAATCGTAAAATGACGAAGACGATTTATTGCTCCATATATTCGAACATTTGGAGCCAAAATGCTCACTTGTTTTAAATCCTTTGACAAATGAATGGCTTGCCGCTGCGATAGTTTCAGGCGTCGTACTATAATATCCAAACGATTTTGCGAGATTTCAATGTGATTGCATGGCGCACTGACATTTGATGGTTGATATATTGATGCAGATCTTTCTCCGGTTTCATCAGATTCAAATGTTGGTGGTAAATATTCTTCAGTTCGGTTTGATCTTTCCGGAACAGGAATTTCATCTGAATGCGGCAGCGGTAGTTAAGCATTTGTCGTTGCAGTTTATGTCAAAGAACCAATGTTTTTCTGTTTGTACCGAGAATATAATTCATGCATCCATAACATTGAACTGGATCCTGTCCTTGTGGATCTATCCATACCATCGGGACACCAAAATGACATTGCGGCTCCAGTGTTTTGCTTTCTATGCAGATGGAAAATGCATGCCATACAAACAAAAGACGGCGTCCAATTTACCACTAATAACATTTTGTGAAAAGTACAGTCGATATAAATCTGCGGGTTCATCACTTATTTTGCGGCGGTTGCTCATAATTGTAAATTTTCCACACACAACAAAAGCACTTAAGTTTAAAACACCTATCCATATTATTTATTTCACCAGATTTCACAAACCGATTTTCATTTTATTTGTTGTGTTCTTTTGTCCCTTTATATATTTAAATGAAAAACTTTTTATTTTTAATTTTATATTGTAGTTTTTAGTTCTTACTTATTGTGCCAATTTTTTAACTCTTTTAGAAATATCGATTTCGAGTATAATCTCTTCTTCGGTTTATTTTTTACTACCATTGCATAATTTATTTTGAAGCTGTTTAAATATTGTTGCTAGGCGCTGCTGTTTGACACCTCCTTTGTTTTTAAGTTATGGATAATGAGCCGTACATTTTATTGGTTTTTGTGTTAATTTTGTCGTTAAGTAAATTGTTGGTGTTTTTGTTTTTGTATATTTTCAGGGTGTGAATTTTGGCCGCAACTTGACTCATGACTCATGAGAAATTTGTATACATACAGTATACAAATGTTTCATGACTCATGAGTCAAATTGTGCTTAAAATTTATAACCTGACTAATTTTGGTTCTGTTTTGATTCTGTGAAAAATGGTTAAATTTTTATTGAATTTAGTACACCTATGATTTTCAGTTTACTACGGTAAAAACCGGTTTTAGGACAGATTTTTCGATCAATTTGCCATAGAGTTTTTGAAAAATAGTGAATTTATCGACAAATTTACTTAAAATTGACTTTTACCTTAAGTTTGGCAAGCAACCTTGGTTTTAAATTTGGTTATGTCATTGATATGTTCTTTGTATCTTATTTGAAATGAGCGTCCTGTTTGACCTAAGTATGCCGACCACCAGTTGTATTTAGCCTTACCTGTGTATACGGATCTCTGCACAGGTGGTCCCATGTTTGGTCCTTTTTGGGGAACATGCGAGAAGGCCGGGTCTACAGACGAATGACTTTGTAGAAGTTGCATGGACGAAGAGGAGGAAAAGACTTTAGATAACTTTAGATAAGTTTTGAATAGGGGTAAAGGGGAAATAGGATCTTGTGGTATCACAACGGGCCACTACTGGTCTAAGTGTGCGGAAGCAGCCACTCCCTCCTAACCTTACCTAACCTTGGCCTAAGTAAAACACACATATATCATGGATGTGGTTTTTAGGTCTTCATATGTTCGATAAAGTTGTTTGTCTTGACTTGCGCAACAACTTTGCTGAAGAAAGCATAACGAAAATCTTAATGGTTCACATACTATTGATGAACATCAAAAAAATGCCTGTTTTTACGACATTTTGTATAAAAAAACCCACTTGGTGCAATTATTTGGCCAGAATAATAAGAACAACTTCGCTGAAGAAAGCAAAACAAAAATCTTAATGGCTCAAGAGCTATCAACGTAAAAATGAGTCTATATTTTGACAAATTTTTGACTCCAAGAGCCAAAACATGTCGAAAGCGATATCTTAAAAATGGAGACTAACTTTGAAATGGGACTAAAACTATTGAATTCAGCGTACTCGAATTAGGTTTTCCCCTGGGTGCCCAGCTTGTCACTTTTTTCAACTAGCACAGTGCAAAAAAGTATTATACTATTAAAGTAGCTTTGGTGTAAACATGGTATTAGTATGGAATTAAAACTATTTTTTCCACACAGTGGATATTGGTTCCTAACTAATTTTAATTTAGTGCTGCGAAGCTATACAACGGCAACACTGAAACAGGATGTTTTCAGAATGGAATCTCCGCTGAATTACACATTTACGGATTTGTTATGTTCTAGAAATCAATTATAAAAACTTTTAACATCATAAATCCTTACCAAATTTGTGGAATTTACCATATACATACTTGGGATTTATGTGGGCAATGATAGTTATTATTATAATATTATGAAGCAAATATGCTTAAATATTATTCAGACGTGCTATACTTGATATGGCCAATATTTTATGTTTTTTCAATGCGTCATATAACAAAATAATATTGGTTCCGTAATTATAATTCCATTGAGGTTGAATTTAACTATGTAAACCATATTGCAGAGTGGAATGTAATTTAAATAGCATAACATTTTTGTTTCTTTGCTAGTGCTAGGAATATAGACAACAGCAATAAAGAAATAAGAAGTTTTCTTATTAACATCTTTGAATTTATTACGTTCTAAAGTTAAATTGTGCACAAAATTATTACATATACCCACTCAATATGCAATGCCGACGGAATTCAGTTTACATTCGCGTGCACAAACCACTCTCTTTCTATGGAAAGAACTATGTAAAGTACACGAAAATCCCTACTACTCGCCAAATAAAAGTGTAACCAAAAATCCAGTGTGAGTGTGAATCCCGGCTAAACAGAAAAAATCAAACTGGAAATTAGATGGAATTTCGTCGGAAATTCGGGTTTATTCCATATATTTTTCAATACTAATTACACACACTTATCTGCATGCTACTAGAGCCGATTTCCATAGTATTTTTCACGTTCCCAATATGCGCCGCAATAACGACGGAATCCCATTCGCATTCGCGTGCACAAACCACACTATTTCTATGGAAAGAACCATGTAAAATACACGGAAATCCATACTACTCGCCAAAGAAAAGTGTCACAAAAATTCCAGTGTTGTTGTGAATCTCCGCTAAAAAGAGAAAAATCAAATTGGGAAGTAGCTGGATTTTTGTTGGAAATAATCGTTTTTTCCACAGTCTTTTCCATACGGATTTCATACATTTTTTGTTCGGAACAAGAAGAAAGTGTATCTAAATATTTTTCAATTGGAACAAATAATAATTTTTATTCGAAATAAATCAAAATTTTCTATTTGTATAAAATAAATAACAATATTTTATTGCCAGAACTAAACACTTAATATTTAATTTTATAAAATCCATGCATATTCATCCGTGAAGCGCCATCCAAATTTATATTCCCCCAATATGCACAACCCTAAAATATTAAAAACCATAAAATTATATACTATAGAATGAATGTAAATATTTTCCCATATAAAATTTGCTATTTCATGTGTTACAAGCCAGAGCAGGATGGTTACATAAAAAATGCATATGGCGATCTCACCGATTTATATAACTCATGGATACGGCATGCATAAAAAATTGTGGTATAAAAAACAAAACTAAAAATCATACCTAATGTGCAATAGAGAAAGCAAACATGTATCTTCCTTGTCTAGGATTTCGAATTTTCGGAAATCAAATTCAAATTAGTGTCAGTTAGACTACAAAAACACAGTTGACATACAATTGATAAAATGGATGCAATGCGAGATTTCAACTTTGTTTATTTTTATTTACGTTTGACATTTATGTCGAATTTTCATTTGTTTTTAGCTTTTGTATGTTGTTCATTACAGATATATACTTCATATTTCAAGGGAAAAATACGAAAAAATGATTTAAATATTTAGGCAGCAGTATTTTATTTATTAAATTATGATTTAAAAAATTAACAATTTTGAATATTTTTCTGTCTATCCTATGTTTATTAGGAAAAAGAAAACGATTTCAAATAATTTTCGGAATTGTGTTGGTTTCAGTGCGGCTCTTACTTTACATTTTCAGTAATATGATTTTCGAGTAAGAGGGAGGGGAATATAAAAAAAAGTTGTACCATATTTTGTTGTTGTTTTCTATGGTAATTTAGTTTTGTGCCGTATCCATGAGTTATATAAATCGGTGGGCGATCTCATATCTCAAAGAAAAAATCAACCAAGCCACTTTTTGTTTTTGTACAAAATGACATCAAAATTTTGCGCTCTTAAAAATTCTTGAAATTAAAGTGATTAAAATATTATAAAAAATTGGAAAATTTTAACTAAAATGAAGTGTCTTGTGAAAATCTGCCACAACACGCCTAAACAATTATAAACTGGAATTTCTTACGAACAGTAAGTTTACCAGGTGTTTATATAAAATAAAATGTAAATTAAAAGTGATTTGTGGTAAAATTATCCTTATTTTAAGTTATAAATCAGAAAAAACTAAGAATCGTATTTTGGTTGTTGTTGTTGGGTTTTTTCTTTTTGTAAACATGTTTTATTCGTATTACCAGTGCGCAATTTTTCGTATTTCTATGGCTCGAAAAGATGGTGTTGATTGTTTCATGTGCTATGTGCTTTTCTTTTCATAATCACTTTTATTTTTGAATAGCATAATTTTTAGTTTTTACAGAAATTATATGAAAAACATATTTTGTTTTTTTAGGATAAGGTTAATGAGAGGAATTAGAAAAGCAGTGGTTGAACTCAATTGGCTTCAACGTAGAAGAAGTAAAATTTAAAAATGAGTAAACATTCAATTATTTGCTCATTACATTTCGAAAATAATTATTTTATGCCGCAGACAAAAGAGAATCGGTAAATATTTAAAAAAACGAGTTATTCCTTTGTTGGGTGGAAACGAGCCAACGACTAAATTTGACGGCAAAGAAAACAATATTAAGTTAAATAGGACCAATAACTGTTTGGATATACACAGGTTTAAATCTACAATTTATTGTATTTAAGGAAAAACAATTAAGTTGTACTAATGAATAAAAATATAATTCAATTTACATAGATTTTTTAATTTTAACTTCCTAACTTCATTGCATTCGGTCGAAAAGAAATTCTAAATAGGGCCCTGTTAATTTATATGCTTTCTCTTTTTCTCTCCGAATTTGTGACGCTTGTGACGGCATCGAGGAATAAATATATATACGAGAATCAACTAGTGCAAATTTTATAAGCCAATTTCTCCGAGGTTAATCTTATTTTATAGTTTTGATATATTCATATACATAAATTTAATTTTTTGATATATTTAATCCATATATACGTATCTTATAAGCATATCGCGGCATAGTTATTTTATAGTTCATTGTTCTTGTTAGGCATATTATGATTGTCAATAGTAAAATAGATTAACCTCGGAATGTCTACATGAGTCCTCTTATGTATATTTTGTTTTATGCAGTTGCTAACATTCATTATATATACGCTATTTCTATGTAAAAACGATAAGATTAATCGAAAATTTACGTTATCGAAAATAAATTAAGGCGCCATTTAAAAATTATTTCGTTACAATTTTTTGCATCCAAATTTATAGATCACAAACGCACATACAAATATTGGCACATTCATAGTTGGCACAATAAAAAGAAAAATCACAGAAAACAAATATACTCGTACGTGTTACTCCCGTCAAGTGCTACATTAAACTGAAGAGACAAAACCAACAAAACAAAAAATTATAAGGTTCGCGAATCAGAAAGAGAATGAAATGGGTTTTTGCCCAAAAATGATAATTTTGTTGTCTTTGATATTTTATAGGACGGAATTTAGTACGAAATTAAAATTATTTTTTCCACAGAGTGGAAAAATTGCATACTGACGCTGCGTGCCAAACTTAAGGTAAAAGTCAATTTTAAGTAAATTTTTCGGTAAATCCAATTATTCTTCAAAAATTCTATGGCAAACTGATCGAAAAATGGGATCCGTTCAGAACTGCATAATTTAAAACTGCATTTTTCAAAACGACGTATTTAAAAACTGCATAAGGTACAAAACAGCATTTTTCAAAACAGCATATTTCAAAACGGCATAAGGTACGAAACGGCATAAGGTACAAAATTGCATTTTTTAAAAATTGTAATAGTTTTATTAATTTGATGTTACTTAGAAACAGTGGGCGAAGTGCAACGGAAATACCTACTTAAATGTATCGAATATTTCACCAGCAACGAATTATTATGTATTTATATGTATATGTATGTATTAAAAGAACCTGAATAAACGATAAACGTCGTTATGAAAAATGCCGTTTTGTACCTATACGTCGTTTCGAAAAATGAAATTTCGAAAAATGCCGTTTTGAAAAATGCCGTTATGTCGTTTTGAAATATGCCGTTTTGAAAAATGCCGTTTTGAAAAATGCCGTTTAGAAAAATGCCGTTTTGTACCTATGTGGATTTGTACCTTGTGCAGTTTAAAACCGGTTTTTAGCATAGTAAATGATTTACCTTAAGTTTGGCACGTAGCCTGGGTTGTAGTTTTATTTTGAAACTAAAGAAATTTTTGTTGAATTCTTTTGTAAAATTCATATATTTTTAAGTTTTAATATACATATATACAATAAACATTATAATTTTTTAATTTAAGTTTAATACGGAATACGAGCATAATTAGAAACTCTTAAAATTAATAAAATTTTACCTTAATACTTTAAAAACATTTTAAATAAACAACATTTCCAATATAAAACAAAGTAAGTTCTAATAAAACATCAAAAAAATTGCAAATCAGAAGGAGGAAGAAATTATTTTTACTCAAAACCTGGTTTTTTGTGTCTTTGATAATTTGTAGTAAGAAATTTAATGCGGAATTGCAGCAGTTTTTTCAACACATTGGCAAAATCGCATACTTGGCCAGTATACAATTTTTCCAATGTGTCGAAAAACAGCTCCAATTCCACAGTAAATTCTGCACTACAACTTATCATGCTGTGTACATAATTGTGGAAATAAAAATTGACGCACTCACTTCCGCACTCAAAACCAATCAAATTTCGTGAAATGGTTTATTGCCTACTAGTTCCACACTCGAGTTGAAATATTTTTAACTTTGAACAAATGAATGCCTCAGGCTTGCCAACCAAAAACTACAAATATATCTAAATTTAGTGCTCATTGTAACTTGTAAGCCGCCATTTTTATTTTTGCTATATATTTGACAAAAAAAAATTTAATTTGTTTGGAATTGTTTTACGTCAAGTGCAATTTGTGCAAAATTATTTTTCAGTTGCAAAAACTTTAAGCTGTCGATATGATTGGATAAGGAATAGCTTGGAAAAAATAATTTGTGTGAAATCAAAGAAACATTGTCCCGAATCAAGAATGATCTACAGACTGATATTAATAATCGTAAGAAGATCAATGTGATGACCGCAAAAGATAATTGTGTAACAAACGGCACTAGTAAAATTGATTCAACGGTAATGGTTTTTCAAATCATTATTTCAGTAAAAGTTTAATGTATAACTTTATTTAGACAGTATTTGCTCTTCAAACGGAACTAAAAGTACTCTTAGGTCAAAATACAGAATTACACCATCATCCAGATCAAATGATTCAGGCACATCAACTAGACTAGCAGTTCACCATCGGCTAGTATACAAATTCAACCAACTCCATCATCGTCATTCGCCGAATACGGTATGTCTGAAATTTTCTACAGGACTGGATGGTCATCAGAGTATAAACCGATCACGGTAAGCATATTCGGCAAATACGCCACTATTTTCTATTGCTGCATGTGATTCGGGACAATCATTAGTTATGTCCGGTAAAGATGGTACCCTAAACCCTAATGTTGTTACGAAGTGATCCCAATTCAGCGAAGAAGGGGCTGTAGTTGATATGAAGTAGCAAATAAAAACTTAAAACTCAAAACTTTTTATTAAACAGTCATTTATTTAAAACATTTTAAGAGGATAAAAATTTGCGTGGCTCATTTTTTGATTGCATCGTTGGTGTAGCTTCATACGTCGAGTGGCACTGTTCTAGTATTTTAATTCCATTGCTGTAACAGGAACTCACCGATACCGAGGAATTTATTATCGCAAAATCAATTCGGGCCACAACATCACCAACTGAATTGGGGTTAATCCAAAAACACGGGCTTATTGAATTTATATCAGAATCTGCATGCTATTCAGTGCATCCTAATATATGGATTCGACACTAATTCGTTTTCTAGAAATTGGACAGTTTACTAAGCACAGATCGTAAGCGGACACCAGAGAAACTGGCAAATGGAATCTTACCACAATGCGAGGAACTGGGCACTTCTCTTTGCAATGTAATCACTTATCCGTGGACTTAAAAATGAATTGCATTTCATAATTAATAAAAATAATATTTAAGATAACTTTTATGTAAAAAGCGATTTATTATTTATTTTGTTCATTCGAACCCTGATGCAAGTTGAATGCATGTAACTTTCATTTGTGATTTGCTTCATTGTGGTTGTGGCTGGTGATGTATTTGAAATGTACGTCATGGCGGGCGTATCAGTACCACCAGTGCGATTTAATTGTTTTTGCGGTAATATATTTACAACCTTTTTTACCGTTATCCTGTTTAATGACCGGAAACTTGTAACGATTTTCCTAAATTTATTTTTTTTTAAATATAACCGCTGCAAGTTGTTTGTAATACATATTTACCTAAACTCTGTGCTTACCTATACATTTCCATACTTAACCAATTTTTGTATACGTACCGACTTTTAAACATGTATACCAGTTTTTTTGTTTTATCTACTTACCTGTTATGCCGCACAACTCCGAAATTGATCAGCTGGTTGTACTAATTAGTACAGGTGTCAACATTTGGAAAGGGGAAATATGTATGAAGAAGACGTACACATACTTTGGGAAACCGAGCTGAAAATACAACTCGTTTTGATGTTAAAAGGTAGTCAAGTTTGGAATCAGATGCGGAAGAGATCGCGAAATCCAAAAAAGTCAAAACAACACAAAAATTTTACAACTTAAATAAAATTAGAATCAAAAATGTTTCACAAATATAAATTCTATCAAGTAAAAGTTTATTTTTTTTTGTATCTTAGTATATAGTGCCTGATAATACAAAATAAAAATTAATTTTATAAAAACTTATTGTGAATGTTGAACAAAATAAATCATATTGTGATATTAAACTAAGAATCGTAAATAAATAAATTTTTTTTTGTACACCGAAAGTGACACCCAAATAAACTGTATGTGTATTCCTGGTTTTAATTGTGGAAGGAAATTGGGTCATATCAATTCTTTATTTAATGAAAATATAAAGTGGAAATCTAATTCATTAACATAAAGTTAATGTCAAAATAAAGAAACAACACGAAAGAAAGAAAAATATTGTGGTGTATGTGTTGTAGGTAGCTATATGCTGACCGCCAGTTGTTCTTGTTTTTTTGTTTTTTTGAGACCAGTTGCCGTGAAATGAGAATTGTATCCGACATTATATCCATACAATTCTAATAATTATAAAGTTCGAGTTTGCGTGGTGATCATTCTACCACTTATATGTATTTGGGTAATCCAAGTAATCCAAATACGTATTAATCGACGTTTACGCAGGCGTGGTGTATCAACCCGTAATCAACGTTGCGTTTTTTTTTTGAGAAGGCAAAGGGAAGTGAACAACATTGTACCATCGTTTACCGTACGGAATATGAGTCAAGGACCACCATCATCATCATCATCAGCGATCCAGCACTAACTGTAAAGTATTGCATGATACTATTTATTTTACTAGTTTAAGATACCCTTTAATTTGCTAATTGTTGAATATTTTTGGGGTTCGATCGTGATATTATAATTCTGTGTCGGTTCTAAAAAAATTTTATTGAGTAGGGACATTTTATTTTGTTATCCATACGTACATGATTGGTATGGCGATGTGTAGTTTCAATCAGTATCGTTAATTCGAAGTATGTGCTAAAGCGTCGTACGTATTTGGGGAGGAATGGATGAATGAAGCGCTAGTGCGATTGCCTTTTATATGTGTTTAGTTGTTTTATATAGATTTTTCAAACTTTTTTTAGCACACTTTTTATAGTTTTTTTTGTAACATGGCTGCTGATAAGTGGTAGATAACAGGAACCCTCCCGTCCGACTAAGAGCCAACCACAAATAGTGTGCGACCACCGCTTGTGAACAAGCCTTGTGAACAAGCCATGCGGTTACAAACTTTTAAAACCCGTTACCGATTTAATACGAATTTAATAGGTGGATTAATTAGGCAAATGTCACCATACAATACCAAGCGAACTTAAAATTTACCAAAATTAAAAAAATCTCAATATTATCATTTAGAATTAAAATTAATTATACATTTAATGAAATAAATAAATAAATAAATATTTTTCTTATAAATTTATGAAATAAACGTGCGGCCATTCATAGTAAAACTATTCGTTACTGTGTGAGTGTGTGCTGAACTAGGTGTGATTTGCTATGTTTTTTTTATTTTTTGCCACACAGCCAAAGCCAAGCGCAAACTCCAAATTGAAATGAAAAATTTGACAAACAAAATGACCTACCAACTAGACTAATATTTTGAGCAAAAGCAATAATAACCAACTTCAGTACGATTCTGCAGAATTTGTCCCTCAATCGTTTCCGCAAGTATAACTGTGCGTTTATACTTCCGGAAGAGATTGAGGAAAGAAATCTGCAGATACGTATTTAATGTATTAACACAACAACAAAGTTAAAAATATTTCAACTCGAGTGTGGAACTAGTAGGCGGGGCATAAAGCATCAATTTTTATTTCCGCCAGTATAAACGCACAGTAAACACGCAGTCAAAGACACAAAAAACTCGATTTTGAGTAAAAATAATTTTCCTTCTCTTTCTAATTTGCAAATATTTTTGATGTTTTATTAGATTTGTTTTGTATCTTCAGTTCTCTTTTTGTTTTATTTTTTAAAATGTGTTTTAAGAATTAAAGTAAAATTTTATAATTAAAAGTATTTTCTAATTGCGCTTGTATTCCGTCATCATTGCGATCGATAACGTTGGACTAACCAGGTAATAAAATTGAATTTCAATTATCATGTACAAATTTATGCCGTATACTTTTGATACTGGAGATTTTCATTTGTTTGGTTTTTTAAGATGTATGCCGAGTGAGCTATGTAAATACTTTAGCGGTGTTTATTAAATTTAAATTAAAAAATTATAAAGTCTATTGTATATTAAAAATTAAAAATAGAAAAAATTTACAAAAAAATTTAACAAAAATTTCTTTAAGTTCAAGGTAAATAAATTTCACCACAATCTGCTCTAGTAGCATGCAGAAAATTGTGCGCAATTAGTATGGAAAAATATGGTTTTTCGCTTTTTAGTCGGAATTCACACTCGCACTGTCATTTTTGTGACACCCCCCGGCCCAGTGGCACTATTCTGGTAATTCCCTTAGAATAGGGAATTGGGGAAAGAATTTATATGTAATTTTTATTTTAAAAAAGATCTGGCATATTGAGGTAAAAAGGTAGTGTTAATGTTTTTGAAAACAAAAATAATTCGGAAACAATTTTCCCTGCCAATTTACGCATGGATAAATTATTCCCGATTTATAAATATTTACATCAAACTTTACCCTACTTCACAGAAATTACATATAAAATCTTTCCCCAGTTCCCCATTCGCGGGAATTACCAGAATAGTGTCACAGTATGCAATTTTTCCACTCTGTGGGAAAATAGTTTTATTTCCGTACTAAATTCCGTACTATCATAAAGCAAACTATTCATAAGAGAACTCATGTAGACATACCGAGGTTAATCTATTTTACTATTGGCAATCTGTATAAGCCTAACAAGAACAATGAACTATAAAATAACTATGCCGATATGTTTATAAGATACGTACTCGTGTATATGAATTAAATGTAGCAAAAAATTAAATTTGTGTATATAAATATATCAAAACTATAAAATTAGATTAACCTCGGAGAAATTGGCTTATAAAATTTGCACTACTTGAGTTCTCTTATATATTTATTCCTCGATGGTACTATAAAATATCAAAAACACAAAATTGTCATTTTTGGGTAAAAATAATTTTAATTTTCGTTCTGATTCGCGAACTTTTTAAGTTTTTGTTTTATTGGTTTTGTCTCTTCAGTTTTACATCTTGTTACATCTTGACGGGAGTAACACGTATGTTGTATTTTCTGTGATTTTTACTTTTTATTGTGCCAACTAGCTATTTAGTTAAATTAATCTTTATATTATTATGCCGTAATTTATTTACGTTGATTGAATTTTCGATTAATCTTATCGTTTTTATATTTTAGGGTTGAGCATATTGTGATGTAAATTTGGATGGTGCTTCCCGTATGAATATGGATGGATTTTATAGAATTAAAATTTAAGTGTATAGTTCTGGCAATAAAAAAATTGTTATTTATTTTTTTACATATGGGAGATTTTGTTTTATTTCGAATAAAAATTATTATTTATTCCAATTGAAAAATATATAGAAACACGTTCTTCTTGTTCCGAACAAAAAATTGTATGAAATTCGTATGGAAAAGACTGGAAAACCGCGAATTTCCAACATAAATCTACCTAGTTTCAGATAGATAACAGATAAATGCCAGAGTAGGGTCTCCGCTGAATTGTACATTTTTGAATTTGTTATGCTCTTGAATTCAATTAGATTTTTTTTTTCATTATGAATCCTTAGCAAATTTATGGAATTTACTATGTGCTTGGGATGTACAGGGTGGGCCAAATAATTTTATTTTTTTGAACTAGCGGTTATTTTGAGTATAGCAAAGGTTATGTCACATCTGATTTGACAGAAAGTTAGTTTTATCCTTCCGCTAAACGAAAATGGTTGTGTATTCGGTTCGCTGAGTGGGTTTGCGATCGACTTGAAGAAGATGCCTGACAAAAAAAGCATCTTTTCGGATGAGGCGCATTCCCATCTTGGCGGCTATGTAAACAAGCAGAATTGTCGCGTTTGGGGCACGGAGAACCTGCACGTGATCTGTAACGGAATTCTATTTAATTTCGTTACTAACCTATCCCAAACAAAAAAATAATTTTTCTTATCTGCATGACTTTGGAAATAATTCTCTAACTACCCAAGTATTTTTATATCCGAAAATTTTTGATTTTTTCTGACATCTAGCTGAAATCATCACCGACTTTTTTCAGCACGAATGTCCGATTTTATCTAAGATTTACTATGAATGTTGTCGCCAAAGCTCGGAAATGATGAAAAGAAAAAGTTAGGTTATGTAATACTTTTCGGGTAAAAAAGTTTGTGGAGCTTATTTTCGATTTTAGCGGCATATTTTTAATTTTGAATTTTTAAATAAAAACAAAAAATTAATCCATTTCAGTAAATGTTTCATTTATAACAAATAATTACTTATTATATTTGATTTTTAAATGCACTGTGTGAAAACAAACACACAGTTTCATATTAAAATATTAAACATAAATTATGAAAAATCGGAAATATATTAAATTAATACAATCACAGTTGTAAATTACAGACTAATTAAATTTAATTAATCGAAATTATCCCCTAAAGAGATGTAAAATTGATTTTCGGTTGATTCTAGATGCTCCTCAATAAACATTAAAGGATTCAAAAATTCGGGTTGAGTGTCGGCTTTGACTTTTGAAGTTTTCTTTGCTGTTCCAATTTTATTCGCCTTTGTTGGGTCCGTTTCGACATTTTCTAGTTGCTGAAATAAAAAATAAATTGAAATTGTAGGTTGTAGGTTAGTAGAGCTAAGCTTTGATTAAGTGTAAATAATTATTTAAAAATGAGAAACGATTACCCTGATATTCGCTGGCAGCATATGTCAACAAATAATGGGGACGCATAACCTCACATTTAACAAAAAAATTTAAAAGTTTTAATAATTTAAAATATAAATGCTTAATATTTACCTCACAGATTTAGATCCAAAACGTTAAAAATATAAACTTTAATGAAAATTAATAATACAAAAATTTTATATATTTACATAGAACGTACACACAAACAACCGTAATAGCGGTCTCACCTCAACTCAACGAGAAAAATCGATATGTGTTTATTAATAAACAGCAATAACAAAAATTCATCATTTCCGAGTTTTTATACCAAAAACCGGAAAACAGTGCCTTACCGGTTCAACATTTCAGTTTTGTTTTACTTGGGTATATCTAACTTATGTACTAGTCATGCTACGTCTTGACATTTTCTTTTTACGTTTATTTACTACAAGGCCGTTTAATTAATTTATGTTAGAATTTTTTTTTAATGAGTTTCTGTGGGGTAAGCGTAAATAGTTTATGTAATTTGACATCTCTGTATTTTTCAAGTACACGATAAATGCAAGTGGTTTATTTGTGTATAGCGTTGACATATCTACGAATACGTCAACCTATGTGAAAATCAAAACCATTTGTATTTGTTGTTGTACAAACTTCCGTTAGTAGCAAATACGAGCCGGAAATTTACAACATGCGCGGTTTCTGAAAGTTTTCTGGATTGTCATCAAAAATAAAATGTAAGTTGATTGAGAGAGCAATTTTAACCACTGGGTTAAAATGTAAATTCTCTCTCTCAACAAGTAATTAATTTTGGAATAAATACCGCGAAATTTTCTTGGTTAGGGGCAGTCAGTCAACATTTAATTATCCGTGTAGTAGCGCAGCTCGGCGGGTATTTAAGTTAAATTATCTAGTTTTTTTTTGTTCTAAGTTTTTGTTTTGTCTTTTTTTGGTGAATAAAGTTTTCTGTGTAGTCTAACGTAAAGTAAAATATTGTGTTTTTTTTTTTGGGGTTTTTCTTGCGGTGAAGAACAAAGCGGTAAATTGGTAAGTATATCGGGCTAAGCATACTAACTCTTACGGCCCAGGTAGCAGGGTGTTCTTTTGGCTGTCTCTCGGGACGGGAATGTTGTGACGTAGGCACTCTTTCCCCTTCTGCCAAAACCGCCGTGGTACCCAAAACATACTTACTAACATCTTTTGTGGGCCCGAGGCCAATATATTTTCGTTTTCGTATTACTTGATCTAATATGGTGGTGTAAACACCATAATATACAACCTCGGAAGACTCGATCCGCATAGTGGCGACACTGCCACTATGTAGGGGTCCGTTACCTCACTCAACTTTTCCCCCTTTCTTCTGCGGCTAGCAAGGCCGCTATCCATGCACTCCAATACCCACGTCATTTTCCTCTAAAAGACTGAGCTGCGGGAATAAATGCCGCCAGGAGTGCGAACATGGGTAGTGGCAAATTCTGTGAAACCGGGCTGGCCTCAATAGGTAAGAGGCTAACCCGTTTCAGATCGTAGAGAAGCTGATGCACCCTCAACGAGTGACTATTTGGTCGAATTTTAGTCCGGTGGCATCATTGGGCCATTTTTCTTTGAAAATGAGCAACTAGCCGCCGTTACTGTCAATGGTGAGCGCTACCGCGCCATGATAAACGATTTTTTGTTCCCGGCACTTGAAGAGGAGGACATAGGCAACATTTGGTTTCAACAAGACGGCGCTTCGTGCCACACAGCACACGTTTCAATTGACCTTTTGGAGCTGTGATTTGACGCATGCAAAATTTTGTTTTATTTCGAATAAAAATTATTATTCCAATTGAAAAATATATACAAGCACGTTCCTCTTTTTTCGTGCACAAACGTGCCTGAAATCAGTATGGAAAAAATGTCAAATTCCGTCTAAATCCCACCTATTTTCCCATTTTGTTTTTTCTCTTTTTAGTCGGGATTCACACCCACACTGGAATTTTTGTGACACTTTTCTTTGGCGAGTAGTATGGATTTCCGTGTATTATACGTGTTTCTTTCCATAGAAAGAGTGTGGTTTTTGAGCGCGAATATAAACGGAATTCCGTCGGCATTGCATATTGGGAAGGAATTTAGCGCGGAATTGCAGCAGCCTTTTCAAAATTCTGTACTACAACTTATCATGCTGCGTACATACTTGTGGGAATAAAAATTGACGCACTCTTTTCCCCACTCAAAACCAATCTAATTTCGTGAAATGCTTTATACCCCGCCTACTAGTTCCACACTCGAGTTGGAATAATTTTAACTTTGAACAAATGAATGCCTCAGGCTTGCCAACCAAAAACTACAAATATATCTAAATTTAGTGCTCATTGTAACTTGTAAGCCTCCATTTTTATTTTTGCTACAGTGAGTAACTTTAATATTCGGTTTTTCTATTATCTTTAGGTTTCAAAGGTATTTTGGTATTAAAATAAAAAAAATATTAATTTTTCTTTTTAAAAAATTAAAATTTGATTAATCTTCAATAAAATTCAAATATTTTGATATTAAATAAATAAATAAAAATTGTAGTCAAAATGTTAAAACAGTATATACTGCTATTTCAACGTTACTTTAATATTCGGTTTTTCCATTATATATACATTTATTTGTAAAATAACGGTACAGTTTTTGGATATTTTGAAGGATTTTGTTAATTATTATAAGAGTACGTAGTTCTCAGTTGGTTGTGACATTGTATAGTTATTTTGTATATCATTATTTATTTTTAAAATTTAAAATGGTCCGTAAAGGAAAAAATTCAACTTTGGAGCAAAGAAAATTAATAGTTTGCCATTACACTAAAGGTGGCACATATGCGGAAATTTCAGAAATGCTGAATATACCAAAAACTACAGTTGGCGATATCGTTCGGCGGTATAAAAATGAAGGGAGAATTATTTTGAAGCAGCAAAAGGGCCAACCTAACAAATTAACTGAAGGTGATGAACGTGTGATATTAAGAAAAATTAAAAAAAATCCATGTTTAAGTGTGCTTAAAATCGCATCAGAGGTGATGGAAGAACTGGGTAAAGCAGTACATCCACAAACCATCCGCAGAACATTACAACGGCAAGGTTTTAACAGCCGCGTAGCCAGAAAAAAACCATTAATAAATCAGCGAAATAGAAAAAAACGTATACAGTTCGCCAAGAAATATATTGGAAAAGATTCTAGTTTCTGGAACGACGTAATATTTGCTGACGAGAGCAAATATAACGTATTTGGCTCAGATAGGTCCAATGAGGAACTCAAACCATCCAATATTACTCCAACTGTAAAGCATGGTGGTGGACATGTAATGGTGTGGGGATGTATGTCAGCTAATGGGGTTGGGGAGTTAGTTTTCATTAATGAAAACATGAATAAAGAAGTTTATTTAGACATTCTAATGAAAAATTTAATAAAAAAGCGCTGAAAAACTGGGAATATTACCCACTTTTAAATTTTACCAGGACAATGATCCTAAACATAAGTCCTATTTGGTTCGAGAATGGCTATTATATCATTGCCCAGAAGTGATGGAAACTCCTCTCCAATCACCTGACTTGAACCCCATAGAAAATGTATGGGATGCTCTTGACCGGCGAATTCGAAAGACTTCGATAATTCAGTAGCTGATTTAAAAATTAGGCTGAAACAGGAATGGACTGAAATTGGCCAAGATTATTGCAAAAAAATTGTTGCGAATATGCCAAATCGCTTACATCACGTTTTGAAGCAGAATGGATATCCCACAAAATACTAATTTAACATATTTACTGTTAAAAATTGATTTTTTTCATTTTGACCGAATATTAAAGTAACGATGAAATAGTTATATCTCTTGTTCTAATGATAATAATAATGTCATGGTAATGTTATTTAATATGAAAATATTTGAATTTTATTGAAAATTAATCAAATTTTAATTTTTGAAAAAGAAAAATTTTAAAAAAATATTTTTTTTATTTTAATACCAAAATACCTTTGAAACCTAAAGATAATAGAAAAACCGAATATTAAAGTTACTCACTGTATATATCTGACAGGAAATAAAAAAAAATTAAATTTGTTTGAATCTTTTTTTTGTCAAGTGCAATTTGTGCAAAATTTTTTGTCAGTTGCAAAAACTTTCATGTTGCGGACTGGTATAAAATGAGCCAAGCAAATTTCGTCCAAGCTCAAATACTGGATAAGGAATAGTTTGGAAAGAATAATTTGTGTGAAATCAAGGAAACATTGTCTCGAATCAAGAATGATCAATGTGATGACCGCAAAAGATAATTGTGTAACAAACGGTACTAGTAAAATTGATTCAACGGTAATGGTTTTTTAAATAATTATTTCAGTAACAGTTTAATGTATAGTTTTGTTTAGACAATATTTGCTCTTCAAACAGAACTACAAGTACTCTTAGGTCAAAATACAGAATTGATTGAAATAAAATGATTTGTCATGATGTATCCCTGGCTGATCCAGTGAATAAAATAGAGATAGGAATTTTACGGAAGCAACGTAAACGCGAAACGGAAATTACAATGAATTCCGAATGGCAACACATGTTTGCTGACACCCTGATTACACAATCATCTAGATCAAATGATTTAGGCACATCAACTAGACTAGTAGTTCACCATCGGTTAGTATACAAATTCAACCAACTCCATCATCGTCATTCGTCGAATACAGTATGTCTGAACGAAATTTTCACGGCAAGCATATTCGGCAAATACGCCACTATTTTCTATTGCTGCATGTGATTCGGGGCAATCATTAATCGTGTCCGGTAAAGATGGTACCCTAATATTGTTACGAAGTGATCCCAATTCAACGAAGATAACGTTATCTATTCATCATCACGGAGTATCATCGATAATGATGAAGGGGCTGTATTTGATATGAAGTAGCAAATAAAAACTTAAAACTCAAAACTTTTTATTAAAAAATCATTTATTTAAAACATTTTAAGAGGATTAAAATTTGCGTGGCTCATTTTTTGATTGCATCGTTGGTGTAGCTTCGTACGTCGAGTGGCACTGTTCTAGTATTTTAATTCCATTGCTGTAACAGGAACTCACCGATACCGAATAATTTATTATCGCAAAATCAATTCGGGCCACAACATCACCAACTGAATTGGGGTTAATCCAAAAACACGGGCTTATTGAATTTATATCAGAATCTGCATGCTACTCAGTGCATCCGAATATATGGATTCGACACTAATTCGTTTTCTAGAAATTGGACAGTTTACTAAGCACAGATCGTAAGCGGACACGAGAGAAATTGGCAAATGGAATCTTACCACAGTACGAGGAACCGGACACTTCTCTTTGCAATGTAATCACTTATCCGTGGACTTAAAAATGAATTGCATTTCATAATTAATAAAAATAATATTTAAGATAATTTTTATGTAAAAAACGATTTATTATTTATTTTGTTCATTCGAACCCTGTTGCATGTTGAATGCATATAACTTTCGGTTGTGATTTGCTTCATTGTGGTTGTGGCTGGTGATGTATTTGAAATGTACGTCATGGCGGGCGTATCAGTACCTCCAGTGCGATTTAATTGTTTTTGCGGTAATATATTTACAACCTTTTTTACCGTTATCTTGTTGCAAGGAACTTGTTGCAAATTCTTGGATTTAATCCATAACATAGTTACATAGTTCCTCCATAGAAATGTAAAAATAAGGTAGGAAAAAAAAATTTCTTGGCCTACGCAATGACGGTTCGGTTTATATATATTCTGTGCCTAAACCACCAATAAACCAGCGCATATATCACTCAAAATGTCAAAATACAATACCAAGCGAACCTGAAATATCAAAATAAAAAAAGCTCAAAATTATCATTTAGAATTACAATTAACTATACATTTAATGAAATAAATAAATAAATATTTTTCTTATAAATTTATGAAATAAACGTGCGGCCATTCATAGAAAAATTATTCACTACTGTGTGAGTGTGTGCTGAACTAGGTGTGATTTGCAATCTTTTTTTTTTATTTTTTGCCACACAGCCAAAGCCAAGCGCAAATTCCAAATTGAAATGAAAAATTTGACAAACAAAATTGTATATCGCGAGCAAGTGTTTTTGATTGGTACAAATTGTTCAAAGAGGGTCGAGAACGTGTTGACGACGAACCACGTCTATGATGGCCATCAACATCAACTGATGATCAACACGTTAATAAAATCAAGGAATTGGTGCTCGAGAATCGACGATTAACAGTTAGAGATCTTACTGGCATCGTTGAAATATCGGAAGGATAATTGAAAATGATTGGTTCCAAAATCACTCAATTTTTTGGAAAAACAGCGTCGCGTTGACGTCTGTGAACAATGCTTTCCGACTACCAGGATGTCATGAAACGTATTATAACTGGCGGAGAGTCTTGGATCTATGCTTACGACCCAGAAACAGACGATCAATCGGCCAAATATCGTGCCAAAGGTGAGCCGAAGACGAAAAAACCACGTCAAAGCAAGTCAAAAATCAAGGTGATGTTGACAGTTTTCTTCGATTATCGAAGTGTGGTGTACTCCGAATTCCTTCCGACCGGCCAAACTGTCAAAAAGGAATACTATTTCAGTGTTATGCGTCGTTTGCGCGAGGCTATTCGTAAAAAGAAGCCGGAATTATGGGTCGACAACTCTTGTTTCTTGCACCACGATAATGGACCTTCTCATACTGCATTGGTTTTACGTATTTTTTTCGCCAACAATTCCACTCATATCGTTCCGCAACCATCGTATTCGCCTGATTTAGCTCCGTGTGACTTCTGGCTGTTCATCAAACTCAAACGACAACTCCGGGGAAACCGTTTTGAGTCAATTGAAGACATTAAACGTGAATCGCTACGCGCATTGGAGGCTATTCCGGAAATTGACTTTAACAATTGATTCGAGGATTGGAAAAAACGTTGGCACAAGTGTATTGAGGACGGGGGGGGGGGATTACTTTGAGGGGGGCGAAATAGATTTGAAGAAATAAATAAAGAATTTTAAAATTATGAACAAAGTCTTACTATTTTTTGCCCACCGTATTATATATGGATTAAATATAGCAAAACATTAAATTTGTGTATATAAATACATCAAAACTATAAAATTAGAATAACCTCGGAGAAATTGACTTGAAATTTGAATTTGATTTGAAATTTGCACTACTTGATTTCTCTTATATATTTATTCCTCGATGGTACTATAAAATATCAAAAACACAAATTACCATTACTGGGTAAAACTAATTTTCGGTCTCTTTCTGATTTGAGAACTTTTTAATTTTTTGTTTTGTTGGTTTTGTCTCTTCAGTTCATTAAACTGCACTTGACGGGAGTAACACGTATATTGTATTGTGATTTTTACTTTTTATTGTGCCAACTAGCTATTTAGTTAAATTAATCTTTATATTATTATGCCGTAATTTATTTACGTTGATTGAATTTTCGATTAATCTTATCGTTTTTATATTTTAGGGTTGAGCGAGCATATTGTGATGTAAATTTGGATGGCGCTTCCCGGATGAATATGGATGGATTTTATAAAATTAAAAATTAAGTGTATAGTTCTGGCAATAAAAAAATTGTTATTTAATTTTTTACATATGGGAGATTTTGTTTTATTTCGAATAAAGTTTGTTATTTATTCCAATTGAAAAATATATAGATACATTTTCTTCTTGCTCCGAACAAAAAATTGTATGAAATTCGTATGGAAAAGATTGTGGAAAACCACGAATTTTCAGCAAAAATCCACCTAGTTTCACATAAACGCCAGAGTAGGATCTCCGCTGAATTGTACATTTATGAATTTGTTATGTTCTCGAATTCAATTATAATTTTTCTTTTCATTATAAATCCTTACCAAATTTGTGGAATTTACTATGTGCTTGGGATGTATGTGGGAGACGAAAGTATCATTACAATATTATGAAGCAAATATGCTTAAATTCTGTTCAAGCTTGCTATACGGCAAATATTTTATAATTTTTCAATGCGTCATATGAAAAGGAATATTTGGTGTTAATTCCATTGGGGCTTGAATTTTAATATACATATATATTACGGAATGGAACGTATTTTAATAAGCATGGAATGCTTATTAAATGCTGTGCGACAAAAGTAAGGTAAATCGTTCACTAGAGCAAAAACTGGATTTAGAGCCACTTTTACGATCACTTTGTGCCATAGAGTTTTTGAAAAATAATTGAATTTACCGACAAAATTACTAAAAATTGACTTTTACTTTAAGTTTGGCACACAGGCTTAGCGTGTGCCAAACTTAAGGTAAAATTCAATTTTAAGTAAATTTTTCGATAAGTTCAATTATTTTTCAAACTGATCGAAAATCTTGATCGGTTTTTACCGTAATAAACGATTTACCTTAAGTTTGGTACTAAAACGATTTTTTCCACCCAGTGTACATTGGTTCCAAACTATTGGTTTTGAACGTAATATTGGTTTTGAACGTAACCATATTCTTCTGTTCGTTGGTAGTGCTGCGAAGCTATACAGCGGCAACACTGAAACAGGATGTCGCCAGAATGGGATCTCCGATGAATTACACATTTACGGATTTGTTATGTTCTAAAAATCAATTATAAAAACTTTTAATATCATAAATCCTTACCAAATTTGTGGAATTTAGCATATTTGCACATACTTGGGATTTATGTGGGCAATGATAGTTTTATTACAATATCATGAAGCAAATATGCTTAAATATTATTCAGACGTACTCTGTGATATCCAATATTTTATATTTTTCAATGCGTGATATAACAAAATAATATTAGTTTCGTAATTTTAATTCCATTGAGATTGAATTTAACTATGTAATCCATATTGAAGAGTGGAATGTAATTTAAATATCATAAAATTTTTGTTTCTTTGCTAGTGCTAGGAAGGTATACAACAGCAATAACGAAATAAGAAATTTTCCTATTAACATCTTTGAATTTATTACGTTCTAAAATTAAATTGTGCACAAAATTATTACATATACCCAATATGCAATGCCGACGGAGTTCCGTTTACATTCTCACTCAAAAACCACACTCTTTCTATGGAAATAAACATGTATAATACAAGGAAAACCATACTACTCGCCAAAGAAAAGTGTCACAAAAATTCCAGTGTGGGTGTGAATCCCGACTAAAAAGAGAAAAAACAAATGGGAAAATAGGTGGAATTTGGACGGAATTTGGCGTTTTTTCCATACTGATTTCAGGCACTTTTATGCACGAAAAAAGAGGAACGTGCTTGTATATATTTCTCAATTGGAATAATAATTTTTATTCGAAATAAAACAAAATTTTGCATTTATTATAAAAGAAATATTAATTTTTTATTGACATAAACATTCACTTAATATTACATTTTATAAAACCCATCCATATTCATCCGTAAGCGCCATCCAATTTTACATTCCATTATATACAACCTTGAAAAATAAAAAACGATCGGAAATTTCCATCATCTCATGACGACGCCATTTTAAAATTGTTACCATTTTTACATCCAAATTTATTGATCACAAACACGAAATATAATTATTATACATATATTTACATAGTATGAAATAAATATAAGTTATTTTAAAGATTATTAAATAATTTAAATACACAAAAAACACAAGTTAACACAATAAACAATAAAATCGTGGAAAACACAAAAATGTACGTGTTATCCTGTCAAGTGCTCTATTATACTGGTGGAAGAGTACAAAACAATAATAACAAAACTAACAAAAAAACATTTAAAATTTCGCGAATGAAAGAGAAAGAAATGTATCTTTCCCTAAAATCGATATTTTTGTGTCTTTGATATTTTGTAGTACGGAATTTAGTGTGGAATTGGAGCTGTTTTTTCCACAATGTGGAAAAATTGCATACTGGGATATTTGCTTAGTATAGCACCCAAAGTTTCTTCAAAATTTGATTTTGATTTTTATTCTACTATGAAAGTAGTGTACGAGTATGGTGTGTTTGCTATAAGAAAAAAATGACAAAACGAAAAAAATAAACAATGCTTCATTACGTATGATTTATACATAATGAAATGAAAACCCACACGCTCGTATTATGTACATACATATATACTTCTATATATATATATATATATATATATATATATATATATATATATATATATATATATATATATATATATATATATATATATATATATATATATATATATATATATATATATATATATATATATATATATATATATATATATATATATATATATATATATATATATATATACATATACTATTTAAAATAATATCATTGAGGAGGGATACAAGAGAGTTATACCTCAACCAGCGAACACTTAAGAGCTTAAGTTACATGCTGTTTGTATCATTTTGGCTAGCGCTACAATCACCAAAATTGTATAGGCTTCCCGTCACATATAAACAACTGACCTCTAAAATTTTGGTGGTCGTACCTCTCCATTAAGTGGTCCAAATGGAGCACGACTTAAGCTCTGAAGTTATCGCTGGTTGAGGCTATAAACTCAATTATATCTCACTGTATATGAATAATATTACTTATAATTTTCGACCAGTGTACACAAGTAAATTCTTAGAACGAGAGGTATATATATCATATTTTCCCTTTTTTAATTTCGCCCAGTTAAATACAAAGCTGTATATACTCGCACCATTTGTGTTGGTTCGCTCGTGCATTCGAATGTTGGTTGTATGTTTTGTAATCATAAAATATTTATCCTCCTTTTTCCTTAATTTACTAAAATTATACCACATGTTCATGTAAATTAGAAAATCTACATTTCTGATTAAATTGAAAACAAGTATATTTATATATCATACTTATCATTGATTTCATTTTTAAGGTAGTTTTCATTGACAATTTTTAGTTTTCCACTAACCCATATTTTCTTGTTGTGTGTCTATAGTTATTTCGATTTTTTCTGTGGATAAAAACGTTTTGCCATGTGGCAATGCACAAATAGGCATGTATGTACATATTATATATCACAAATTTAAGAACAGCTAAGACCAAAAAACATTTTCAACGAGAACTATATTAAATATGAAAATATATTTTGGTACCATTTTCAAACAACATAACAAAAAAGGATTTTCATAAATTTGTATATGTAGGTATATGGGAAAATCGTTTTGATTTAGATTTCTTAGTCCTTGAACGGAACGAACTGTAATTCTATTTTTCATATTGAGTTGGAGTATGTGTGTGTGTGTGTTACAAAATTATAAAATACTGATCGCTTTAACTGGTTCGTATGTGTATGTGTGTAAAATGTTATTTTGTTTGAGAATGCAACCGTAGAATATTCAATTTTTCAAATTGCATAAAATACTTCAATTTGGATTTTGGGGATTTTTATATAAATGATCGCTGTACAACAAAAATTCAAATAAAAAGTAATCATATTATAACAAAATATTAATTTCATTCATGTAAAATATTACTCGATGTATTAATTACTAATAAACGCATAGGTAAGCAGAATCTACTTAAATATAAGTCCTGCTCTAACTCTCATTGACAGATACCTATATAAAAATAACTACCGAAGAAAGAGTTTGTTACACTAACAATCCAATGTAAATTAGATTTTTTCCCATTTTTAGTTTGTTTCTGCACCAACACGTTTATAAAGGGTGGTTAAATTTTAAGGGCCGATGTTGATTTTTAATAAAACACAAATTATTTAGGAAATTATTGTCAATTCTTTTTATTATGATAATATGATATGGTTCAATTATGTATAGAACAAAATATCGGCCAAATGGCCGCCACGACCTCGGCGGCACACCCCCACCCGATGGTCCATTTTCGATGACGCTTAGGCATAATTGAGGTTCTATGCCGTTAATGTGCCGAATTATCTCATTCTTCAGCTCTTGAATTGTTGCTGGCTTATCGACGTACACCTTTTCTTTCAAATAACCCCAAAGAAAGAAGTCCAACGGTGTCAAAACACATGATATTGGCGGCCAATTGACGTCGCCACCACGTGAGATAACACGGCCCAACGGCCCAATTTGTCGCGCAAAAGAGCCATTGTTTCGTTAGCTGTGTGGCAAGTGGCACCGTCCTGTTGAAACCACATATCGTCCACATCCATATCTTCCAATTCGAGCCATAAAAAGTTCGTTATCATCTCACGATACCGAACACCATTCACAGTAACTGCCTGACCGGCCTCATTTTAAAAAAAATACGGCCCGATGATGCCGCCAGCCCATAAACCGCACCAAACAGTCACTCTTTGTGGGTGCATTGGTTTTTCGACAATCACTCTTGGATTATGATTCGCCCAAATGCGGCAATTCTGCTTATTGACGAATCCACTGAGGTGAAGATGTGCCTCATCACTGAAGATGATTTTCTTCGAAAATTGATCATCCACTGTTGCCATTTCTTGCCACCATTCTGACCATTGACGACGTTTGGAATGGTCGTGCAATTGTTGGGCACGACGACGAGTTGAGGTGGACGGCTCTTCAGCCACACTATCGCGAACAGCAATATTTTCTGCTGTACGAGCTGTACGAGCATGCATTGGTGTTTTAAAATCTCCTACAGACCCGGTTTGCTCAAATTTTTGCACGATTTTTCCGATTGTACGCACATTTGGACGATTAAATTAACCGAAAAAATCACGAAGTGCACGATATGCATTTTGATTTGAACGCCCATTTTCATAATATGCCTGAATAACTTTAACGCGTTGCTCGATTGTGTATCTTTCCATGGTTCAAATTGAGTTAGTCTGAAATTGAGAAATGTCAAATTAAATGCAGAAAAAAACTTGACGTTTAGGTGTGGTTCACATTCAACGTCGGCCCTTAAAATTTAACCACCCTTTACTTAGTTATTTAAAAAAATTACCATAGAAAAATAATTACCAATACATCTTTAGTTAGTTATTGTTTATTTCATATGTGTGGAGTTAGCAGGACTTATATTTAAGTAGATTCTGTACGTAAGTAAGAATACGAATACAACACAAAAACACAAATCGATTGAAATTTTTTTTTTAGAAAACGATGACCATACGCATATGAAAAGCAAACAAACTGGTAATGAATGGTATTGGTAATGAAATTAGTACATTTCGTAGAAAAATTAAACTTTTGTATACAGAAGATTATATATACAATATATATACAATAGTACATACTTACCTAGTCCTGTCAAATGCACCAACAATCCAAAAAAAAAAAAAAAATACTGTTTTATTTGGTTGAAATGGTTATATAGCTACACGCATAAAACATTGGAAAAAGGAGGATAAATATTTTATGATTACAAAACATACAACCAACATTGGAATGCACGAGCGAACCAACACAAATGCGTAGAAAACATTTGTGTTGGTTTCGGCACAAGTATGTACAGCTTTGTATTTAACTGGGCGAAATTAAAAAGGGAAAATATGATATATAAACTTCTCGTTCTAAGAATTTACTTGTGTACACTGATCGAAAATTATAAGTAATATTATTCATATACAGTGAGATATAATTGATTAAACCATAAACGAATTATTTAATAAGACATAAAAGGCAGAATACATTTTTCTATTATGTTGTTTGTTGCTGTAAAAAAACATTAGAACCCTGGATGTGTAGTGGTACACATTTCAAATAATTGCATAAAAATAAAACGTTGTTTATTCTATAAATAGTTACATACACATACAAACACCTTTTATTTTGATGCATTATCTTTAACATGTAGTTCTATTTTTTTTTTTTTTTCATTTCCCCTCATAACTAGAAATTATTTGCATTTGGAGGAAAATAAAAAATTTTGTATGCTGACGAAAATATACGATTGTACGTTCCACGATAAGACAAATAAAAGACACATTTATTTATTTTCATTATATTACATATTTAGATATTTTGAATCAATTAAAATTGAACAGGGTTCGAAACTAAGTTGCTTAATATACTAAATAAGGGACCTCTTAAAAGATTAAACTTGCTGAAACAAATCCGAAAAACTAATCTGACGCCTTTGTGTTGGGTTAAAAATTTAATATTCATATGAAAGTGGGTATATGACCGACATCAACCAACTTACTGTGTGAGCAGATTAAGGGCTGATTAGGTTTATAAAGCAAACTGCAACAGTTCTACTGTTCACGTAGACTTTACCAACAAAAAGGCTAACTTTACCAGTTGACCTTTTTGTTGGTAAAGATTACGTGAACAGATTTTGTTTCATTATGTTTTATTTGCTATCTCTTAGTCAGGTACTGACGGGAACCAAAAATTATGCGTAACACAACTTAACACAATCACAAAATTGCGACAAACAATTGGTAGAAATGAATTCAGACAAAAATAATTGTAATACAAACAGAATGTACACTATATTAATGCTATATATAATTCTTCGTTTTCTTATTCCAGTTTATTGCTTAAGAGTTTATTACTCTAGTTATATTTTCAATGGTTTCTTTTTTATTTTCTCGTATATTTTTATGATATAAATTATTACTAATACTACTATCACTATTATGGTTACCTGTAGATATCCTAACTGGTTCACATTGTTTGATGTTGACTGATGCTCACTGTTTTATCACTGTTCCTTGCACCATTGAAGAAATCCATCTTGTTTTATTTATTTATTTATGTATGTCCAAATTTTAAGTGGGGGTTTCCACTCTCGTCTATCGATTTTTTTTTTGTTACTAATTTTCCGTGGTGGTGCGACGGACACCCAACTCTTTTAATTTACTTTTACTTAAGTTCATATTCATATTTCGTAGTTTATTTATTGTAATTTCAATTTTCACTTTGGATATGTTAATTATTATCGGAAATATTTCTGACTCATTGAACAAAAGAATGCAAATTTTAAAGTATATTAATTATTGGACTTCTATATTTTATTAAAATTTATAACTTACAAAAGGTTAAACTCTGGCAAGATCTGGCAAGATCGCCATGTGAAGAGGGTTATTTTATCATGTACAGTCACTTCGTTTATCTTTATTATATCTTCAAATCGATCAACACAATTTTTAGTTTAACAGTTTATCAATTTATTTTATTTACTTTATTTTATTACACTATCGTACTTCCATTCCTGGTTCGTCACTGCTCACTAACCCCTTATTAACTCTTTGCTTTATTCTTTTAATTGATTACCTTTTTATCGAAAGAAAGTACTTTTATCAATGTTCTTTTCTTTTCCCCTTTTGCTCTTTTTACATATGCCAACTTTTTATTAAACATTACAATCTTCACAAAATTTCACGTCATCAGCTAATATGAGCACGTTTGAGTTTTTGATTATCTCGGTTATTTGATCTATGGAAACAATAAATATCCACGGCCCGATCTGAGATACTTGGGGCACACCAAACGTAACTTTAATAACGTTTGATTTCTCATTTCCCATTATTACAAATTGTCGCCGGTTTGATAGATAAGACTTGAACCAATTTATGTAATCAAGTGAAAACCCAAATGCGAATAAACTCAGGAGTGCCTTTTGATGGCAGATGGAATCAAATGCTTTACTGAAATCCGTTTACGCTACGTCAACTTGGTGATGGTTTTCTATTTCATTAATTATTTTACTGGTGAATTAAACCGGATTAGTTGATGTGAATCGGCCAGGCATAAACCCATGCTGGTTTATTGATATATGACGTGTAATTGTGGATTTAAAGCTATTGCATAAAAGTAATTCAAACAATTTTGGAATTGGATGATGTAGTTGATATTCCTCTGTAGCATGTAACGTCATCTCGTTTGCTCGATTTAAAAATTGGTGTAATTTTTGAAGTTTTTCATTTTTCGGGAAACACGCCGGTGCCTAAGGAGTAGTTGAATAGGTAACATAATAGAATTGCTAAAATGTCAGCGTACTTCTTCAGAATAGAAGAGGGTATATTGTCAAGACCACAACCGTCTCCAAATCCCTTTAAAGCAGATAAAATGTTATCCTCAAATATAACAGGAGGAGTTATTGATAAGTTGTTATTGCTGGGTTGTTCGTACAATCCACTAGTAACGCTTGGTTTATAGACTGATTGGAAAAACTTCGCGAACATGTTAGCTATATCTTTGGAGTTTGAGGATCTGGTACTACTATAGGTCATATTTGCAGGGTACCCGTTAATTTCGCGTTTATTCCTAAAGTATTTCCAAAATTGTTTTGGATTTACTTTGATTTTTCCTTGAATTTGATCGAAATACAACCTGTATTCTGATTTGAAACAAATTTCAAATTCGTTACTATTTCTACAACATAGACATTGTTTTGTCGGCTTCTAACCCGCTTTTCAACATTTTGGCATACGCTTTCAACTTCCGATTTTTTAAGTTAACTAGTCTATCATCGAACCACTGATGGTGAGCATTTTGTGGCTTACAGCACATAGGTACATAAAGTTCGAAGTCTTGCTGTTAAATTTATCAACATTTTCGTTTCGAACTGCTAGGAAGATACTTTTTTTGCTCATTCCGGTATAATCAATGCGATTCACTTGATTAGACGCACTTGCCGTTTTACTTTTAATTGTAAATTTTACTGTAATTTTCGCGGAACTGTTGTGCGGAGCGGTTTGGAGATTGGGTATTTTAAACTTCATCTTCACTGTTGCTTATTACATTTTATTAACACTTTTATTAGTTATTAGATCGATGGTTCACAATTATTATACACAACTTAAATTTAAACACTTAAAATAATTTTTGATTCTTAATTATTAATTACATATTCGTTAAAATTTCTAATTATGACTATCCATAATAACTGTTTATGCCTATATCTTAAAACTAAAATGTTCGTCTTATATACTAAAATTTAGAGGAAATGAAAATGTTATACAAGCACTACGGAAAACAAATGTACATTTTCCGAGGTTGCAAAGTTGCATTTTCATATTTTGAACGTAATTGTGTTTATTTTGTTAACATTTAATGACCTTACTGAACAATGCGGAAAACAAATAAATGGATCGAGTTTTTCCGGTATATTACACAACATTCCTTCCCGTTTGAGAGAAGAAAAATCTTCTGGAAGATTTTTTTTTATGGAATATGGTTAATAATATATTGGAAAATTTTTCGAACTGTTAATGGAATGCTAGATACGAAGAAACTTCAAGAGAACATCGATAGATTAAGTGAGTGGTGTGATCGAAACTCGCTTTACTTAAATATTAAGAAATGCAAGATCATGTCTTTCCATCGTAAGAGAAATCCGCTAATTACTTCCTACAAAGTCAACAACGAAGTATTGCAAACAGTTAATGAGATCATAGATCTAGGTGTTACATTTGTCGAGAATGCTAGTTTCAATAAGCATATTGAAAATTGTATTGCGAGAGCTAATGCCATGTTTGGATTTGTTAAAAGGTGGACAGGTGAATTTAAAGATATTCAAACCTTATTTTCACTCTATTTCGCTTACGTTCGATCTCAACTGGAATACGCTGTACCGGTCTGGAATCCATACTATGCTGTACACATTAAAAGAATTGAAAGCATTCAAAAGAAGTTTCTGATTTTCTTGTTAAAAAAGTGACTGGAATTACGATCACAATTTACCATTCCATAAAAATGTGGTTTGGTTACCTCCATACTCAGCAAGATGCACGGATTACAAAATATGCATGCTTGAAAATAGACGACTTCTCTTAGGTGCGGCTTTCATTGGTAACGTTTTGCTTGGTCACATTGATTCAGCATACATTTTGGAAAACATATCAATTCGTGTGCCTTGCAGAACATTTGGAAACCATGAATTTTTAGCACTAGAACACCATTCCACAAACTATGGAGAAAATAACCCCATTAATAGGTCGTCTAAATCATTCAACATAACAAAACATCAACAAAAGATTTGTTGATGAGGTGTATATTCTCGAATAATTGTCGTGATTATTAACTAAACATGTTGGAAAGATATTATGATTTGGATATGAGTTTTGTGAATCGTTTAATGGTTGATTTGCTATGATTTGAGTGTTTGAGCTCGTTATCTTATTATCTGGAGTGTCTTAGAAAGATTTCTGGGTTTGAATAACTGTTATGTGGTTTAGTTGATGATTGATTGCTTGTAATTTGATTGATGAATAAATGGATTCGTTGGCTTCTTAACTATATATGATGTACGAGTATGATCTTCCGAATTTAATCGATTTGTGTCGTTGATTTGGATTTGTGTTTGTTTTAAACTGTTGGTTTTCAATGATTTAGTTCTCGATTGTAAATTTTGATCCTCGTTGTCACTGGATGTTGAGATGATCTGATTTGAGATACATTAGTTTGAAGATTGTCTGGAATTGCTTGATTTGTGTTTAAGTTGTTTAATTGTTTGAACTGGGCGTTTCCGTTTATTTGATGAGTATCTTCGTTCAGTTTCTTAATTATCAGGATTGATGGTTGGTTGTTATTATTGATTTGTGACTACAATTCAATACGACTTCATTTTCGACAATAGTTCAAGATCTTGGAGGTAATTGTTTACTTTCGATCGTTGGTAGGGCGAGTGTTGACGATTCCTTTAGATGTGTTGTTGGTATGCCTATTATCGAGTTGACTATATGCTCAGGTTCTTCTGTTTCGTTTGTAATTTCGGTGACACTTTCGGCTTGCTGGTTAATATTTTACTTTTAATTATGATGTTGTATAGTCCTCGTTTGAATGTTTGCACGGCTTGTAATTCTAGATGTTTGTTGTAAATCTTGTCAATTTGTCCATATTTGATTTTAAAGCTGGCCTTGTATTGGTCAAGCGCATCATAAAGTCTGTATCCATAATTTCTGGTTCTCTTGCTATATGATTATGATTTGCTCTCAATGACGATTTAGTGGTAGTTTTTAGTTTTGATGTTGAAAATCGGTATGGCTCGTTCTGCATTGTTAACAGCTCAGTTTTTCTATAGCGTGGTTAGATTCTACTTTGATGTGTTTTGTGAATATCATACGTTTGTTTATTAGAAGGAACTAATGAAACGCATAAGTTTTCGCCCGCAGGATCCAGTCTGAAAATGTTATACAAGCACTACGGAAAACAAACAACATGATGCAGTCTTTTAAATAATTTCGCACAGCATATTCACTACGCTTTATTTTACAAGCTATAGCACTGTTAGAAAATGGTAGGCATCGATTTTTGCCCTCTATGCGGTATATAAAATATCTTTTCTATTCCTAAAGAAAAGTGCTGTTATATTGCTATGAGCTTGTTATAGTTAGCCGAAAGTTGCCAGCCAAAAGTGAGAAAAATCAATAATGCAGATAGTGTCTTGACTACTTCAGCCGAAAGTTAAACAAACTATGTAGGTATTAAATTGAAATATCCTAGCCGAAAGTGACTAACCTTCTAAATCAGCCGAAAACTTATGTATCATAACAAACAACAAATACAATTTGCAATTTAACCGATATTAATTTATTGTTTCATGTGTATATAGCAGCATACGGCCAAATTTCAAAATTTTTTAACTTAACGTTAAAAGTATGATGCTTGGAAAAAGCCTTGTTTAAAGAAGTTTGTAAGCGGTAATAACTTGGTAAAATATAGTAATAAAAGAGAATGCCATATCTGTTTCATACAGCCAAAAATTGCCGTAATAAAGATTTTAATAATGGTTTCTAATGAGGTATTAGGGGTGAGATTATGATTTTTCCCTTGTTTCGTCGATAAAATCGTCCATCATTTGAGATTTTGCAACATGGACACCAATCTGACTAGGCCAATTCGATAGCTCATGACCATCGGTAGATTTTGATTATAGGTTAGGAGTCAGACTGGTGGAGTTATAAGGGTGAAATTTTTAGTTTTCCCTATTTTTGACAATAAAATCGTTCAATCTGGTGTATGTGTGAAATTTTTATGTTTCCCTTCTTCTGACGATAAAATCGTCCATTATTCGAGATTTTCCAACATGGACACCAATCTGACTAGACCGATTCGACAGGCCATGATCATAGGTAGATTTTGATTATAGGTTAGGGGTGAGTCTGATGGGGTTTTAGTGGTGAAATGTGTATGTTTCCCTTCTGCTGACGATAAAAATCGTCGGAATCGGACTAGGCCGATTCGATAACCTATGATCATAGGTAGATTTTGATTATGGGTTAGGGGTGAACCTGTTGAGGTCGTAGGGGTGACATTTTTATGTTTCCTTTCTTCTGACTATAAAATCGTCCATCATTCGATATTTTGCCACATGGACACTGACTAGGCAGATTCGATAGCCCACGACCATAGGTAGACTTTGATTATATGTTAGGGGTGAGTCTGATGAGGTTATAGGGGTGAAATTTTTATGTTTCCCGTTTTCTGACGGTAAAATCGTTCATCATTCGAGCTTTTGTCACATGATCACCAATCTGACTAGGCCGATTCGATAGTTCATGAACATAGGTAGATTTTGATTATAGGTTAGGGGTGAGGCTGATGAGGTTAAAGGGGTAAATTTATATTGTTCCCTTCTTCTGATGATAAAATCGTACATTATTCGCGATTTTTCCAGATGGACACCAATCTGACTATGTTAATTCCATGGCCCTTGATCATAGACAGATTTTGATCCTAGGTTAGGGGTGCGTCTGATGAGGCTATAGGGGTGAAATTTTTATGTTTCCCTTCTTCTGAGGATAAAATCGTCCATTATTCGAGATTTTGCAACATGGACACCAATCTGACTAGACCGATTCGATAGTCCATTACCATACGCAGATTTTGATTATAGATTAGGAGTGAGTCGGATGGGGTTATAGGGGTGAAATTTTTATTTTCCCCTTCTTCTGACGATAAAGATCGTTCATCATTCGAGATTTTGGCAGATGCACACCAATCTGACTAGGCATACTCGATATCCCATAATCACAGCTAAATTTTGATTATAGGTTAGGGGTGGGTCTGATGAGGTTATAGGGTTGACATTTTTATGTTTCCCTTCTTCTGACAATAAAATCGTCTATCATTCGAGATTTTGATACATGGACACCAATCTGACTAGACCGATTCGATAGCCCATGACCATAGGTAGATTTTGATTATAGGTTAGGAGGGGTAAGTCTGATGGGGTTATAGGGGTGAAATTTAGGTTATCCTCATTTTTCATTGATAAAATCGTTTGTCATTCGAGTTTTTGCCATATAGGCACTAGTCTGACTATACCGATGCGATAGCCCATGAGGTTATATCTGTTTCATATAGCCGAAAAATGTCGATAAAGAAGTTTAATAATTATCAAGCAAAGTCGTCCATCACTCGCGAATTTGCCAGATGGACACCAATTTTGCAACATGGGCGAGATTTTGTCACATGGACACCAATCTGACTAGGTTATTCGATAGCCCATGACCATAGGTAGATTTTGATTATAGGTTACGGGTGGGTCTGATGAGGTTATAGGGATAAAATTTTTATGTTTCCCTTCTTCTGACGATAAAATCGCCCATCGTTTGAGATTTTGCAACATGGGTGCCAATCTGACTAGGTCGATTCGATAGGCCATGACCATAGGTGGATTTTGATTGTAGGCTAAGGGTGAATCTGATGAGGTAAAATTTTTATTTTTCCTTTCTGACCATAAAAATGGTTCATCATAAATGATTTTATCGACAAAACATGGGGAAGATCGACTGCGGATAGCGAAAACTCGTTAATATTTGAAACCTACTTTACCGAAGACACCATCAACAAGGTGAGCTGTGAGAGACAAAATAATCCAGGACCTGAAAAATTCACATACCTGGACAGGATCGGCTAGACTAATTTTCATTGTTAAAATTCGTAAAATAAGATGCGCACTCAAATCTAAATAGCGGGAATTCCCAGGATCAGTGGGTCGTCATACTCGCTTGATAGATAGCCATACGAGTCCAGATCATATCTAGATCAACAAATTTGCGGACCTTTTAAACCCTAAGGCTGGACAATTTTTCTACTTTTCAACTGAACCGATACATTTCCCGTGTCACGTATATTCGAATAGCGGGAATTCCCACGACTAACAGGATTTACCACTTGTACTCGAGACAACCGAAAAGGTTCAAAATACAATCTTGGTGAGATATCGGTCGGCCCTCTTTAAATTTTAACAGTACAATTTGTTTCTTCCAAGGAGTTCATGAATAAAAATTCAATTATAAAATAAATTATCAAATTACTAGAGTATAAAGAAAAAGTATGGGATGAAAAAATCGTGGGATGAGAAATACGTGTTATGTATATAAAATGTAATAAGTCTGGGATGAGTTTTTAACACTTGAGCTGCTAGTGGTATTTTTTTAAAAATCGTGGGATGAAAGTGTGGGATAACTTGAAGGCGGTTTAATTATGAATATTCCAAAATGTATATTTTTTAAATGATCTTTATACGCCCTTCTTCAGGAAAAGAAATTACAGTTGATTCGTCGATTATATTACGAACGTAATTTTTTTACCTTTATGACGAATATACTCGACTATGCGAAAAATTTTCGTTTCGTTCACATAATCTGTTAAAGAGTTAATTTGTTCATGAGAAAAATATCAATATTATATTTTACGATACAAAATAACACGGAAAGAGATGCAGTGGATATCTTTGTATAGTTAACTCGTTCAAACCTATGTGTGTGATATATTTATGATCGCCTAGATTACCCCATGAAAGTAATCAACTTTTTGGCGATAATATAAAGATTTTCTATGATATATGTAATTTCAAATCAGCACTAGTGGCGGCATTCTAAATTTCATGTAGTAAGCTTCCATTGTACTACTAGATGAGTTATTATGCAATGATGACACCTTGTGGAGGTTTCGGAATTGTGTATCGAAAGCGGTTACAATTCGCAAAATGAAACATTGTGTTCGAAGTGGGTTATTTTAGAAGCACCTTTGATCCAAATACTATTTTGTGTGTTTTGTTTGTTAATGCTTGTTAAACTGAGAATATTCCCAAACATGAAAGGTTACCCAACGAGAGCGTAAAATTTTACTAACTAGGATATTCCGATGTTTCATCTGAAAATTAAGCCTACAATAAAATCCACTGCAACAGTACCTGATGAAACATCGAAATATAAAGAAATAAAAAAAACCTAATAACCATAATTTTAACTAGGATATTACTCGCGAATAACCCAAGACACAACGAGTAACAAAATGCTTCTGTACTGACATTTTCTCTGCATTCTATCGGTAGAAGATCGTAGAAACTACTGTTCCCATGTTGAACGTTTCTAATCAAAATAAAATAGTTATTAGAAAAATAATCGTTGTATACATAACATTCTGTTATATTTTAAATTGCGCTATTATCATGTAACAACTACCAAGAATAAATGTACCGTCATTTAGTATGATAACATTTAACTCATGTGTATATACTCGTATGTAGATTCTCGGAAGCAAGATGTAGTTTTTAACTCAGATATTGAGGCTAGTAACAATTTAGTATTATTGCAATAGTGAACATGCTGACAAATAAGTTAAGTTTATTATGTCAAATTATTGGATGGCTTGGCGTTCTGATTAATACAGTGTTAAGTGGGTTATTTGTGTATCTTTTGCATGGCGGAATTTGTCCCAGAACAATGACTTTATGTTTTCTGATCATCACTTTAATTCATTTTGCTGGGTCAATTTGTTTAATTTTATCAACAAAAATGGTAAGTTACGATTCCTAATCTGTCGTTGGCAGCTTATACGATTCCATTACACAGCACTCTAATTCTCTAAAAAATAAAATAAAGTGTAAACGCAAAAACACACAAAATGACGTTTTAGAGAATTAGCATAATGTAGGAACCAAGCACACATTATAGTAGAAAAAAAAATTGATATAATTTCTTGTAATTGCTAGAAAAACGCACGTTCAATTTTTTTCCATAGCAGATGTATGTGCAACTTTAATTCATTTTATTAGGTTTACAAACAACTTAACATTTCGCAATAACTTTTCAAATTGAAACGAAACCTATAAATATATCCGGGACAAGTATTACTAATTTATTATCTAGTTTATTTTTTAATTATTAAAATACCCAAATAAATAGACTTATAAATAGATTAAAAAATCAATAAATACATATATAGTAAAATTATATAATTTACTTCGAGGCAAAATACACGAAATAAAAATTCAAACACATGAGGTCAACGACTATAGAGAAGTCATTAACTATTACGATGCTCACAACAGAAACTATTATACATACCGATTGAACACACACACATACATACCTGTCGTAATTAAGGGCATCGATGTCCATGTTGAAACAACCGAAACCCTGAACGCGCTTGTTGAAGATGAACTTAAGATACAGAATTTATATAGGATCATGAATCGCTTGAAGCAACCACAACCAATGGTCAAAGTTGAACTGGATCCATTCGAAAGCATTTTGAAAAAGAGAGAAGTTCATCCAATATATAATCTAAAGTACCTCATACACAGACGCATAACTGTTGAAAAAACCAAAGAAAAGGACCGGGCCAATACATTGTTTAAACTGCCAAGAATATGGTCACTCAAGGACATATTGAAAGTTGATATCAGAGTGTGATGTGTTCGGGGAACTACACCAAACCAAAAGTTACCCAAAACCAAAGAACTCCTCAACAGAAAATAAATGGACCAATTGTGGTGGAAACAACACTTCAAACTACCGAGAATGCCTAGCCTACTTAAATATTAGTCAATTGTCACGTCCCAGGCGGCAGTATAAAACTACACCAGATGTGCAGAATAATATACCTTTACTACGCAAAATGATTCTCGTTCGCCCGGAACACTAACCAGCAAACCAACATACGCAAGAGTTCTCCAAGGTGAATCCTCAAATGCTGAACCTACCCTGAATAACTGCATGCAACTGATGATGTAGTTAATGACATCAATGAAAAATATGCTACACAATCAAATCATTATCATCCAGAATCGAGAATGTCTCCGATAAATTATCTGAAGATATGCCACTGGAACGCAAACGGTATAAGCCAACACAAACTCGAGTTAGAATACTTCCTAGCAAGACACGAAATTGATCTTATATTAGTTTCTGAATAAATGGTTACGAAGTTTATGACACAAAATATCCCTTGGACAGAAGTCGAGGAGGAACTGCTATTATTATAAAAAGGCTGATTTGCCATTATGTTCTAAATTAATAAAGCACTGAGGAAATTCAAGCAACCTCACTATGCGTGGACCAAAACAAAGAAAGCTTAGTCATCACTTCAATAACCCTCCAAATAATACGGCATAATACGTTACGGCAGATATCCACAAAAAAAATATTGCCACTCTGCGTCAAAGTTTTTTGGTCGCCGGCGACTTTAATGCCAAACATATCTACTGGAGTTCAAGATTGACTACTTCAAGGGGACGACAATTAATGAATGTTATTCAAGAAAACTACTACGATGTACCACTACGATGTACCACTCTGCTTCATAAAATTAATTTTAAATTGCAGGAAATTTTCCAACTTATGAAGTCGTATTTGTCAAATCACATATACTCGTCATAAATACAATACCTCTAAATCAGGCGAGAAAAACGTTTTGGCTGGAGTACCACCAGGTAGTGTGCTTGACGTCTACTTTCGCAGATGATACGGCAATCGTATGTAGCCATAAAAATCCACAAACGGCGTCCGAAGCTCTGCAACAACATATTTATGATATCGAAATATGGCTAAAGAAATGGAAGATAAACATCAAAGGTTAATGAACAGAAATCTGCTCACGTAACATTCATATTAAATAAGCTTACTTGTCCACCTGTTACAATGAAAGGAATACAAATCCCTGTTCCTCCCTGGAGTATAATGTCTTGGCGTCTATCTAGACTGAAGGTTAACTTGGCGAAAACATATTGAAATGAAAGCAGACCATATCAAATTAAAAATTGATAAAATGCGCTGCTTGATGGGGAAATATTCAACCATTGACCTAGAATACAAACTTCTCCAGTATAACATAATGATTAAACCAATTTGGTCATATGGGTGTCAATTATGGCAATCAACCTCCAATTCGAATATTGACACTGTCCATTGTCCAACGAGAGCCAAAATTTTTTAGAATGAGTATAGGAGTACCCTGGTTCGTTAAAAACAAAAACATACATAAGGCCTTCAGCATCCTAACTATCAAATACAAACTACAAAAGATGCGGATCAGTTATGCAGGGAAACGATGAGATGCTAATCCGAATTTGCTAGCGCGAAATCTAAAAGATATTCCTATGTTTTCACGATTTAAGAAGAAAACGATGACTGTAACAACATAGATTATAAAATTATAAAGTTTACTTATTGGTAAGAAGTAGATTCTGCTCCCACAGACTTACATAATTATCTTAGTGATTAAGATTTGATAACTTATTGTTATTTTCATGTTCGAAATATTGTAGGTGTAACCAGTTACCCAAAAATTCAGTCACTGATGAAATCGGTTACTGACAAAGACTATAAGGTAACAGCGTTAAATAATAACGTTTGGAAAATAAATACTCTGGACTCAGATACTTATAGAACCTTATAAGTATCTGTACTCCAAAGATGTTTCAATGCTTGTACTCGTTTTGTTGTAGTATTAGGAAACATGATCACATTTCTCCCTTTTTGAATTTGATTCTGGGTTGTAATTTAGTTGATTTTTATGAATTTCGCGTTTGTCTTTTTATTTTTAAGCTTCTCAGGACTAAGTAACCTCCCTATTTATTTAATAAGTTATTGTTCAGTAGGTCTTATTCTTCAAATTTACGTTTACTTCCCCGTATAAACTTGTGTAGGTTTCTTAATACTTCGTTTTCTGTTAGAGATATTTCTCTTTGGAATTCTATTCCATTAGATATTAAGAGATCGGCATCGCTTAGATCTTTTAAAACGAGTTATTTAGCGTGGCGCGCTTGAATGACAATACATGTTTAGTACTATTTTTATTATATTATACTTTTTATTATAATATTTTTATATTTATTTATATTGTTTTTGTACGTAGTTTGTAAGTATTCACTTCTTGCAGTATCCTCCGTAACAAATGAGCTTGAGCTCAACATGGAGTTTTTTATGGAGGTTTTTATGCCTAATGGAAGTATTTTTTTGTTGTTGATGTTCATTTATTATGCTTCCATATGTGCTTTCACCTCTACTAAATTTGTTATGTCAATCTATCAATAAATCTAATCTAATCTATTATCTATGAAATTGAATTCTGAAAAGTATTAGTGGTTCACTTACGAGACATATAAAAGCCATGGCAAGAGGTTTGCACCACACTTGCTTAAGCAAAGAAATAATGGAAGACTTACAAAATAAAGGTCTTAAAATACTAGATGCTGTGAATATTGTTAAAAAAGAGAGAATAGAAATTCAGGAAGGAAACCAAATTATCAGTAAAAGGGGGCTCCCTCATTTTATGCTAGTATTTGGCAACAAATAGAATGTTAAAAACATTTATGGAATAAAAGGAATCCTTCCCATGAAGGTGAAAATTGAACCAATGAGGAGAACCACAACACGCATACCCCAATGCAAGAAATGCCAGCCATTTAATCACACCCAAAGATATTGCGGCCGGGATCCAAGATGTGTAAAATGCTTAGGTAATCATTTTACCCAGGCATGTACAATAGGCAGGGATGTGCCAGCCAAGTGTACAAATTGTAAGGGCTAATATCTGGCAAATTATCGAGGCTGTGAGGTTGCTAAACAACTACCAAAATGAAAAGAAATCAACCGCAAAATCACGAAAATCGAAGAATTCAAATATCAAATCAGATGGATCAAAACCCACAACCAAGCAATACAGGGCAAAGAAGTTCATTTGCGCAGGTAGTGAGAGAATTGGGTTTAACCAAACGTATGGGCTCTGAAAGGAACCAAATTATGGAAAACATTATGAACAGCATTGTAGCTGTTACAAAGCGGCTAGATGACCAAAGTAATCTGAACAACATGATTCTTGATCAACTGAAGAAAATGCAACTCCCTCAACGCAATCCAACAAAAAATGTTAAGTAACAACACAACTTTCAAAATAGCAATCTGGAATGCGAACGGCATTATGCAACATATTCCAGAAATAGAAACATTTTTAAATTCAGAAAAAATCGACATTTTCTTAATATCTGGAAGCCAACTAGTTAAATCTTCGATTGAACTATACAATGTACTATACAATAACTTTTATCACTCCATTCATCCAGCGGAAAGAGCAAAAGGTGGTTCGGCATTACTAATAAAAGAAAATTTAAAACACCATTTAGAATCAAATATCGAAGAAAAAACTATGCAAGTCACTACTGTAAGGATCCAAATTAAACACAGACAGCTTACTGTCTCTGCAATATATTGTCCTCCCCGGCATAACTTGAAAAGGGAGGACTACCTTAAACTATTTAAATCGCTTGGACGTGATTTTATTATTGGAGATGACTTTAATGCGAAAAACACCTATTGGGGATCTAGACTTACGACGTCAAAAGGTAAAGAATTGCTTCAAGCAGGGCAGACATCTAAATGTGGATTTTACTCTGGTGGTTCCTCAACATACTGGCTCAGTGACGGAACGAAGATACCTGACCTAGTAGACTTTTATGTAGCAAGGGGTGTATCCCAGAAATACATTCACATTGAAGACAGTAATTCCCTACTATCATTCCTCGGTTATCATGACAGTCAGTGAAATGGTAATTCAAAGGGAGAGTGCACCCAGATTAACAAATTGAAAACCAAACTGGGATCTCTTTCGTCTTTCCTGAAGTATTGGAGGAAAAAAACAATCTTCAAGTACCGATAAGAAATCCCCACCAGTTGGAAGATGAATTAGAACAACTCAATGAAGCAATTCACTATGCTGCTTTGGCAATTATCCCTATTATACAAAATAAGAAGAAGCTTAACATATCCTACCCAATGGAAGTTAGAGAGTTGGTAAGAACCAAAAACGACGGGCACGTAAAACCTGGCAAATAACTAGAACACCGGAGAACAAAATTATTCTTAACAATTTATTGTTGGAATACCTTCCAACCACTACCAAGGCAAACGGCCAATGAAAATATAATCTCAATCCAAAAGCTAGATGATTTTGATATACGCCCTTTAACTCTCAAAGAATTAAAAGAAGAAGTAAAAAGCAACATGAGTGTTAAAAAAGCCCCAGGATATGACTTAATTACTTGCCAAATAATCAAGGCTCTACCAGGTAAAGGATTTCGTAAGCTATTACACATAATAAATGCAAGCTTTCGATTAAAATATATTCCGTGGCAATGGAAAGAGCAGAAGTAATCATGATAGCAAAACCTGATAAACCACCTAACGATTAAAAACCATACAGGCCAATTTCATTGTTGCCAATTATGTCAAAACTCTTTGAAAAATTATTACTAAAAAGACTTAAACCAATAATTGAGGACCGACAACTAATTCCTCCACATCAATTTGGATTCAGGCAAAAGCAGTCCACAATTGAACAGGTTCATAGAATCACCAACAATATTGAAAGAACGTTAGAACGTAAAAAAGTATGCTCCAGCATATTTCTTGATGTCGCTCAAGCATTTGATAAAGTCTGACACAGTGGACTGGAATTCAAGCTGCACAGAGATCTGCCGAGGCAATTCTATGCCATACTAAGATCTTATTTATCCAATAGACATTTCCGTGTGAAATATGAAGATGAATACTCCGAACTAAAGAAAATCTCTGCCGGTGTCCCACAGGGGAGTGTCTTAGGACCAATCCTGTATATATTATATAAAAGGGATATCCCAACAACAGATGAAGGAACCATAGATACCTTTGCAGATGATACAGCAATCATGGTCATTGGAAGTAATGTCGCTGATGCAACAAGTAAACTCCAGAAGATTACCAATGCGGTTTGTAACTGGATGAAGTGCTGGAGAATCAAGCTTAATGAAACGAAATCCACGCATATTAACTTAACATATCAAAAGGCTTCCCATCTACCGATAGTAATTAACTCACGACTGGTGCCATATGCAAACAAAGCTAAATATGTGGGCATGACTCTCGATGCCAAGCTCAAGTGGAGAGAGCATGTCAAAAAGAAAAAAGAAGAACTTAATATTAAGTTCCGAAAAATGTATTGGCTCATAGGTAGAGGAGCTACAATGTACAACAAGCTGCTGCTATATCGGCAAATACTGAAGCCCTTATGGACCTACGGTATTCTACTCTGGGGATGTACTAAGCAAACAAACGCCAAAAGGATACAGACGTTTCAAAATAAGGTTCTCCGTAGCATCGTAAATGCTCCGTGGTACACAAGAAATGAAGACCTTCACAGGGACTTACAGATGGAATACATCAAAGATGAAATAAAAAAGCATGCCGGCAAACACGAAATAAGGACCCAGGAACATGGAAACCCCTATATTCGCCATATGATAGATAACACTGTCGTTGAAAGAAGACTTCAAAGAACGAGGCCACTTGACCTAGTAAACATACCAAATTAAAATTATATTTTAAATAGGTTTAATTACTTTTGGGACTAATCATTGGCTTTCACCCCAACAAATCAGAATTATTTAAGAAATGTAAAATTTGTAAATTTTGTAAAATAAATTGCTAGATGAGCACAGTCTCAGTTGTCATTAATAAAAAAAAATGTTCGAATGATTCAATAAATAAATAAAATTGATAAAAAAAAATATATAAATCAAAGCGAATTCGTGTTTCGCAATAAAAATTAGAAATAATTATAAAGATTTGTTTGATTCTTGCTAGAAAAAAAAAATACTTCAAAATATGTAATGAATATCTTTTTATAAGTACCCTGATAAAATTTTATCTAAATTTATTTAGTTTTTATGGGGGTTGCATGCACAAAATTTGTATAGCAGTTTTGGTTGCAAACATACATTTTGATTTAAACGAAACAAATTATATCGATTTTTTTTCCGCTAAAATTTGCGCTTGGTCACGCGGTACTTATTGTAAAGGGTTTTCCAATAAGAGGTTTCATTTTGATTTTAAAGAAACGAGTATTTTTTAAGAGAAATCAATGAATGTTTATTTCATTGTAAAGAGAAAGGCATGCCATTAACATTTGAAAACGATATAATGGCCGCCACGGTTACGCTGGCACATTTGTGGCTGTATGTCCTCGATAACTTCACGAATTCCATCTTTAAGCTCTTGAATCGATTGTGGAGCATTGGCATAGACCTTATCTTTCACGTGGCCCCAAAAAAAGTCTAAAGGTGTTAAATCACAAGATCTCGGTGGCCAATTGTGATCACCTCTTCGAGAAATAACACGGTTAGGAAACTTTTCTTGCAAAACTTGTGTGGCACGTAGCGCCGTTTTGCTGAACATGAACGTCGTCCACATCAATACCTTCCAATTCCGGCCATACAAAATCATTATTCATAGTTCGGTAATGCAATTCATTCACCGTAACAGTTGCACCAGCCTCATTTTGGGATAAGTAAGGTCCAATCAGACCGCCAGTCCAAAAACCGCACCAAACAGTGACATGTTGAGGATGGAGAGGCTTTTCAACAATCATTCTTGGATTTTCTGAGTCTCAAATGCGACGATTCTGCTTATTAGCGTAGCCTCCGAGGTGAAAATGGGCCTCACTGAAGATGATTTTTCGATGAAAATCCGGATCAATTTGGACCCAATCATCGAACATACGACGTTTATGGTGATCGACCAGCTTGAGTTATTGTATTAACTGAACTTTAAAAGCCTTAAGACCTAAGTCTTTATGCAAACCGTATTTTGTCGTTTGTGGAATGTCTAATTCCAAAGATCGACGAGGAATCGACACACCTGGGTTTTCACCAACACTACGGCTACACTACTTTCGATTCTTCACATCACTAACTTTTCCCAACAGCTCAAATTTTTTCACCAGTTTCACTATTGCTGGCCGAGAAAGTGCTTCACGACGACCCAAACAAAAATGCTTTAGTTTTGCGAACTGTGACTGCAAAATTTTCACCATTTTTGTAGTGAATTTTAACAATTTCAATGCGTTGTTGAAGCATGTATCGTACCATTTTTAGTAATGGCGTAGTTTTTACTTCTCAAATGTCGAAAGATGACAGCTGCCCAAATAGCAGGCTATTCAAAATGAAGCCTCTTATTGGAAAACCCTATATATAATAAAAATTAACAAGAAATATACTTACACCAGTTTTTTATTTCTGTTTTAGAAAAACCAAATTTTGGTGATGCTATGGATGACAACTAATTTAACAGCCATAACTGTATTGTATTTTGTTGCACCGTTTGTTTGGAACGTTATTTATGGTTACATGATAGGACCATTCTTGTTATTAGCTCAATTTTTTGTTGGGCGGTACATGGTTGAGCTTACAATGAGAGGAATAGAAACCTATAGAATAGTAAATGAATTTGATATTTAAAAATATTAAAATGAAAATTGCAAGATGTTTAATTTGGCAGTTCGGTCATCTGAGAATTTACACATTTCGTGTGTAAATAAAAATTGTAGATTATAAATGACTAAATTGGGTATTCATGATAGTTGTATTTAAAGTCTTTCGTACTTTAAAAAGGAAAAGTAGGACCCTTATGTTGACTTAAGAATCTTAAATAGTTTCTTTTATGTAATAATTAATTTTCATTTTCCGAAGTCCGCATAGATTACAACTTCACGAAAATTTGTGATGGTCTATTAAGTCTATATCACCTTGAGGTGAGGGCTATAAGACAGCTGTTTAAAAAGCAACATAGTCAATGCTATAGCGATGAAAAAAGACGCAGTCTGTGCCGGTGTTTCTTAGATTTTATAAGGATGTTCTATAGAGAGAAGGGTTTGTAATTCATATACGGCGTAAATTATCATATACGTGAATAGAAATATACCTTGATGAACAACGGTATAACTAGTACTCATAAAGTACCAACGTACATGAAAGGAAGTTTCTCGGACAGCGCAATATACAACTATTCAGAGTATCATGCACTTCGTGGTAAGTATTTTCGGGGATAGTTTTATGATCAGTTTTGATTAAAAAATATAGGTTAGTGAAAAGTGTTAGTGAAAAGTGTTGTTATATGGGTAGGTAAACTGTTTCAGCATGTTGATATTAAAGAAATTTTTTTTAAATTTGCCTAACGTTCTCTCTGTAACATCAAACACAACTAGGAATGTTTTTTATCATAAAATCAAGGAACTTGAGAATAAGGTTTCTTTCAAAAAACAAGGAGATAATAATTATTTATATTTTGCTATCATATTTTCTTTTAATGCGATTTCGCCAATTCATGCGCGGTTAATTAACGCGGTTGATTGGCACCTATTTGTTCACATTTTACGTTTTCTAATTTTAGGTATATCGACAGTGATCTATTGTTCAAAATTTTCAAAAAACCATGTGATCATAAAAGTGCAAATTCAAAGTTTCGCTGTGCTACAATGAAGGTGGAATAATTAATGTCAAATCACCGCAGCTTCTACGCAAGTAACAAGAAAGTTGACTAGGACGTATATATCTCACGATTAAAGTGTTAGTATAAAGAAATACTTCCAAAGAAAACCGGGGTGGTGACCACACATCACATAAATCGATATAGAAAAGGGAGAGTCTACGAAAATTTCTAAATAGCCTCCCAGCACAGGAAAGTTATTATGCCAGGAACAAATCCAAAATAATATATTTATCCCGCGAGTTATATCCCAAAAAATTATTAAAATTATAAAGGGTGTTTTTTTAAGAGGTTGCCGATTTTTTTTTTGAATAAAACACATATAAAATTATGAAATGACCAAAATTTTTTTTTATTTGGTAGATAATTTTTTGGCATTTAACATTTAAACACAATTTCTGGCATATGGCTACCACGACTATTTTTCACAAATGTCATTCTGGAGGTCCAATTTTCCAGCACTTTTTTAAGCATTTGAGGGCGTATGTCAGCAATGACACGTTGAATATTGGTTTCCAAAGCGTCAATCGATTGAGGTTTATCCACATAAACCAATGACTTCACGTATCCCCACAAAAAGTAATCGAGTGGCGTCAAATCGCACGAACGCGGAGGCCAATTCACCGGACCATTTCTCGAAATAATGTTGTCGTTGAAAGTTTCTTTCAATAAGTCGATTGTTTCACGTGCTGTATGGCAAGTGGCACCATCTTGTTGAAACCACATTTCATTCATATCCATATCTTCAAGATTTGACAACAAAAACTCATTTAACATGGTTCTGTATCGATTTCCATTCACGGTAACGCGTCGTCCTTCCTCATTTTTAAAGAAATATGGACCGATGATCCCACCAGCCCATAGACCGCACCAAACAGTACATTTATCAGGATGCATTGGTAATTCTAGAACGGCGTGTGGATTATCTTTGCTCAAAATGCGACAATTTTGTTTGTTGACGTATCCATTTAACCAAAAATGCGCCTCATCACTGAAGAGAATTTTACGGTAAAAAAATGGATCTTCGTTCAATTGATTTAACGACCAATCACTGAATTCACGGCGCAAACGATGGTCGTGTGGCTTTAATTCTTGCACCAATTGAATTTTGTATGGCACCAAACCCAAATCTTTACGTAAAATTTTCCATAAAGTCGATGGACAAAGTCCAATTTGCTGAGCACGACGACGAATCGATAAATTGTCGTTTTCTTCGACACTGGCCTCAACGACAGCAATATTTTCTTCTGTACGAACTCTTCTCATTCTTGTCGGTGGCTTGGCATCCAAAAGAGTGAATGTAGACCGAAATTTGGTAATTACGTTCTTTATGGTGGTCTCTGACGGACGATTATGTGCACCATAAAATTCACGAAGTGCTCTATAAACATTTTTAATTGAACACTGATTTTGAAAATAAATTTCCACGATTTGAAAACGTTGTTCTGGAGTTAACCTATTCATAATGATTTGCCAAACAATACTGAGTAGAAATGCCACTTTGAGCTGTCAAAACAACTGTCATAAAATAAAACGACATCTATCGGAAAAACAAACCTCCTAAAAAAACACCCGTTATAATGATTTTGTTTCAACAAATTTGAAAGTGAAGCCAGGAATATTTTATAAGATTTTTCATGAGGAATTTAACATCGGATTCAGAACACCGGCTTCAGATGCTTGTAGCGTATGCCTTTTATGGACCAGCCAATATTAAAAATGAAACTGACAAAATTTAAAAAAAAATGAATTGATAACGCAAAATCGAGTATACACCTTGCGAGCAAATGCCTTCTACGAGCTGATGAACAGAGTGTACCCAAATGATTTGGCATTCTACTTCGAGTTGCAACGAATCCATACAGGATGCATTCTATGCGAGACAGATAAGTTTGTACAATTTTTATATTGTTGATTTAAATGGAAATCAAAAGGCGAAACCAACTTTTTTTGTATGGGATGAGGCGCTGTTAAAATTGGATCTGCGATATATTATTATTTAAATACATAATATCAATATCTCAGATAATGTCTATACGCTTCGCTTATTCTGTGATGGGTGTGGCGGGCAAAATAAAATAGCGATATTATTCATATATTTATTAATACAGTGGCTTTACGCTAAATCTCCAAAAAATCTAAAAACGATAAAAATCCATTTCCCAGTTAGAGATAACAGCTTTCTAGCGGCGGACAGAGTATTTGGGCGTGTCGAAAAGGATTCACGTTGATATCCGGTAATCGTTACCAAAGAATAATATTTTGAAAAAATTAGGAAGCACGGCAGTCTGCAAATTTTGGACGATGATTGGACGTAATAGGGTTATTAATTAACCTTAATAAAATGGCGGGTATTCAAAGTTTTAAAATAATCAAAATACAAAAAAACAGGACATAACCACCAAACCCCCAAAAATTATATGGTAACTGGCTACGAACATTTCAAGTTCCAATCTGGACTTGAAAAGAAAATTTCACTTCTGCAACAAGGGAAAAGAATACCACTGGACATCAAAGCAGAACAATTATCTCAAATTGCGCTTACGCATAACAAGAAGAAGGATGTTGCTAACCTGATTGAAAAGCAGTTTGGCCCAGACTGAAAGTCGCTTTGAGACCTTAGTTGGTATAAAAATGTTCTTCAGTATCAACACGAAGAATGCCAAATTTTGGAAGAACAAGATGAGCATTTTGCGAGTGTAATGAGCCAGATATTAATACTCTTCGTGTCTAACATTATTTTTTATTAAATAAAAATAAATGCTTTAAACTCTGAATGTTTGTTTTCTTAAATTTTTTCAGATCCAGACGGGTGTCTATTTCTCGGCTTTAAAGACACACACGATTCATAGCAAATTATCCTGTTATCCCTAATCCGAATTACAAAACGGCTTATTTCCAAATATTGTTTTTACAAATGGGCTTATTTCCTAAAAACTTTTTACAAAACGGCTTATTTTGGAAAATATTGAGTAAATGGGCTTATTTCCAAACTTGTTTTAATAATCACAAGAAGGTTTGACAATATGAAAATGATGAAAATTCCATTTGGAAAATTCCATTAATCAGGTAAAATTTTAATTATTTTATTATTTAGAAACACAGCAAGTTTTTTCCAATTTCTGAAAAAAAGTTTTGTATGTAAATACGTCCTTTTGAAAAACCACTACTCACATGATAAATTTTTCATACAAGTGGTATAATTAATCTAATCGTATGGTTAGTCGCACATAAACTCACTCGTGTATTCGCGATTTCCACCAAACTGGATGAGTTCTGCTGAACAAAATGAGATATATGATACAGTTAATGTACAGCCAATGAAAATTGATACTGTAATTTTAAAATATTGAAGTAAACAATATTCAATCCCTTTGTAAATGTAGTAACCAACGCTACATTTGTTGGAAATCTGGAATAGGACATTTTAGTGAAAAGTGACTTCGAATATAAGAACAAATACTTTTCCATTACTAGATGCCGCAAACTGATATACCGAACAATTTATTGTATTTGCAGAAATCGTAAAACTTATCTAATAGAAAAATTAATGAACTTGAACAAAAAACCTGAGCATATTTAAATGAACTGGCAAATCGTACCTTTTTTTGGCAGCCCGCATGATTTTCCTATTCAAATCGCGGCACAACTTGTTGTTCAACTTGAAGTAGGGTAAATCGTATCGGATTGTTTAACAACATAAGTTTTCATTTGTAATTTGTCTTTTTGGACTGCATACGAAAATTATTTTTTCAATTAAAATCTCCATTACGGGGTTTCATCGCTTTTAAATTGGCAGGCATGTTCATCGTATTATATAGATGTGTATTATATAGATGTATTCCCACAATACATATATAAACAGCTAATCGCAGAGTACGCCTTCACGTAATACCACACCCAAAACATAATTTCAAAATATTATTCTAAGCATCTAATATTGATATTGCGATGTATGCATACACATATGTACATATATTTATTCGGGAGGTAAAGGACGTCAGCCTAGAAGGTCAATACACCAGTCCAAATGTCAACCTCACCTGCACATGGTGCTCCTTGCTAATTAACTAACGAGATTCTAGCATCCGAGAAACGACGGGATAACAGAACACCAAGACCCTGACAAATGATGTTCTCTCCACTTACTCATTACCAATTTCACTGGTTAGGTTGCTAGCTTCTTCAATAGCCATGAGTTCGCAACAAACAGGAATTTTTACCGCAGGAGCCAACCATTGCGATGCGCATTCATACGAAGTTCAAAATATCTAGATCACGACCTAGTCAATTAAAGTCCGCGACTAACAGGGTAATAGAAACGCTGAAGACGCAGTAGACTTACTAAAATAGAAAAAGGGACATCACAACTTAGCAATGACATCGCTAGGTTAAATAAAGAAATTGAGGAGCTGAAGAATACTAGACTGATAGATGGTTTGGAAAGTTTTCTTTCTAATAATAACGAAAGAGCACAATGGCCTGTACTAACGCTGAGTCCATGAAGTAAAGAAGTTGCAAGGGAAACTAGTTGGATGCATAAGCAAAAACAGAAATAAGAAAAAACGAAGATCGGAATTCTCGCCAGAAGTCGGGGAGCTGGGAAGCATATTTGCAAGCAAAAGCTAATTCAAATAAGCAAAGGCTAATGAAACTGCCAAACAACTATAGAGCTGTGGTATTTAACATAAATGTTTGGAAGATAAATACAAAGGATCTAAAAGAAGCATACAGAGCGTTAGCTACAAAGTTCACTGAAGAAGGTAAAAAGCGGTACACTTACGAATGACTGAGCAAAAAAAATGACTGAGAAATCAAGGTTAAGCATAGAGGATGTAATAGAAAATCTCAAGTTGAAAGAACTGCAAATTGAAGACCCAGCAAGCATCCTTAAAATAGAAAATAGTCAACGAACCAAAATCATTAACTTACATTCATCAAAAGCGAGAAAATTGAAAACATATTTAATATCAAAGCAATACTCAATATGAGGGTTAAAATATAACTGTTGAAAAAAAACACGAGATAAATACTTCAAGCAAGAAATGCCAAGGTTTTAAACACACCCAAAGATATTGCGAGTGATATATTTGGTGCACAAAATGTGCCGGTAGACACAACGCAAAAGACTGCACAGTTAGTCGAAACTTACAATACAGATTGTAAAAGGTCAACACTCGGCTAAATATAGAGGATGCGAAGTTGCGGTACAAATGCTTAGATTAAAAATACACAACTATTACTTCCTGTCGGAGTGCAGAACTCATTTGCCGACCCATTTTCCATCACAATACTATATATAGGCTGGCATGGGGAGCTATGCAATGCACAGATAATTCTACTTAAATCGGACCTATAGCCGTACATCCTCGATTTGACTACTGCGGAAGGTAGGACTGAAAAGCGAAAGAGCTGGAAGTGCTTCAGCTCCATAACAGATTGCATAGATTAAAAAACAAACAAAAAATAAGATTAAGACAGAAACACGTTAATCGACTCAAAACACTTACGTATAACAAGAGGAAGGATTCCCATTACAACTAACTAGATGGACAAGAAACCACGAATGAGTTAACATCAATACTATACTAAACAAATGAACAGAATACTTTTAATTGTCATTAACGTGAATGGATTAGCACAGAATGTTTTAGAGAACACCAGAGGTGGAACTACTGCCCAGCTCCAGCGGTTTCTTTGGAGTCTTCTAGAAAAGCCTGATATTGAAACAGAAATTATGCAAGCTAAAACCATAAAAGTTGAATCAATCAATAATATTGATTTCAATATCTCCTCAATTTACTGTCCCCACGCCATCAGTTAAAAAAAGAAGTCTACAGTCGACAAATAATATATTCTATACTTACAATCTCGAAAGCAAAAGAGTTATTTAATGCAGGTTGCGGGAACAACTATGAATTTCTCTCTGGCGTAAACTAATATATTGGCCATATTGGCCTACTAACATACATAAAATACCAGATTTTCTTGACTTATTTGTAACAAAAAGAGTTTTAGAGGACTATACGTTCATCGGAAATAGTGAAGGACTATCATCTGACCACTCACCTGTAATCATGACTCTGAGTACAATGATAATAAAAAAGATAACTTGGCCAAACTAACAAATAATAAAACCATTTGGGATTTAGTTAGAAAGCAACGAAGAGTTTAAAAATAACCAAAATGCATTGTGCCATCTATCAAAAACCTGGAGATTCTGGGCTAAAAGTGGCAAGCAGAAAGTCTCTCTATTTGCTGCTCATTTGGAAGAGACATTTCAACTGTTGCCATTATTTAGTAATAATGATTACTAAATCAGGTAACCAGCAAACGATAAAAATCGATGTCACTACTTTCGGCCATATCAAAAATATTTGGTAAACTGCTGCTCCGAAAATTTCACCACACCAATTTGAGTTTAGAGAAAATCACTCTACAGTTAAACAAGTGAATAACGGATGTCATTCAGAATGCAATTGAGAAAAAGAAGATATGCTCCAGTTTTTTGTTAGATGTAGCTCAAGCTTTCGATAAAGTTTGGCACCAAGGGAATTTGAATAATGAATTTAATGACTTGAATTTAATCTGACTCGAAACCTACTTAAGCAATTTCAAATTCTTAAATCCTACATCGCATATCAAAACGAGTCGAACTCAAATGTGTTCGAGTCAAACTTGAAAACGATCACCCTGAACTAAAAGGAATACCGGCGGGTGTACCACAATGCAGCGTACTTGGGCCTGTTCTGTTCATCCTTGATACGAGAGATTTACTTAATATTCAAGGTATTGCAATAGCAATATTTTCAAACGATACCGCTCGGAAGAAACAAGCAAATTTCGAAATACAGTTAACACAGTGTGTGATAGGACTAACAAAGTACTATCTTATTAAATCGAGCCAAATTAGTACATGTCATGCTGCTCATGAGTACAAATTCTGACTTCTCAATTCACAACAAATTGCTTCTGTGCAGGCAAATGCTAAAACTAGTTTGGGCTTATCCAACTGTAGGGTTGTGTCAAGAAGACCATTGTACAAATGATACAATGTTTTCAAAATAAAGCGCTGCTAGGGATTGTGAATGCCCCATGGTACATTAGAAACGACAACCTTCATAGGGAATTAAAGTTGGAACATGTCAACGACGAAATAAAGAAACTAGCAAGGAAACATCGACATCGATTATCCCGATATGAAAATGAAGATATCCGTCTTTTGTTAGACACCATTAATGGAGTGAGGAGACTCCAAAGGCAGAAACCGCTGAAGGTGGGCAGTTCTAATTAGAGTAAGAAATTAATGTAAAATGACTAACCAGTAGGTTATTCATCATCACATAGAGACTAATTTAAGTTAGGTAAATTACTAGATGATCTCTGAATATATATAATATAATATAATATTTAATAAATAAAAAAAAATATTTCTTCAAAACTGTTACCGTGGTTCGTTTTTCACGTCCTACCTTCCACAGTGGCCAAATCAAAAACGCAGAGCTATAGTTCCAATATACGTAGCACACAACATAGCTGCATGCCCGCTTATAGACTGTCTTCCCATTTTTAATTTATACCAATTTTTCTCCAATAAAACTATTCGTTTCCCTTCAAACCTTGAACTTCTCTTTCCTTCGATGAAATTCTATTTATGCCATTATGGTTATGCCCTTATTGCCAAATTTCTAGTTTTTAGCATGACTTTTAATTGTTACTCCTTTTTGTCGATTTTCCGAAATACGCAAACCAGAGCTAATCGCCTCTCTCCTAGTATGCGAACATCAGCGCAGAATGATCTTTCACATAACAGTGGGTTGTAGGTTGACAAGGAGCTATCTCTGCAATGATCTTCGTCGTTAACAATGCAACAATGTATATCTACAAAACTCATCAAATTCATTTGGATAAATGTAAAATATTATTATTATATCACGTAAAATAAATGCCAGATTTTGGCATTTTAAAATAAATTTATACAATTTTAAATACACTATACATTTAACTTAATTATTCGATGAATATAAACTAATAACTTAAAAGTAATGGATTCAATGTTTGATTGTTTTAATTGGTGCTAATATCAATAATTGTGGAAAATTCATCAATACGTCCGATACATTTTACCATAGGTAAAATATTTTATATATTTAATGAGATTTTTCCTCGGTCCTCCGTAAACCGTTCTGCAATATATTGCCAAACATAAGCTTGAATCCATAATAAAAGTGATATCATAATTAAGCTGTAAATCATGTCCCAAATGAATGCACTAATCAACAATAACACCATTGCAGCCAAATTGGAAATCACCCAAGGTAAGAAAAACAGTTTGTTTGGCTGAATTAATAAAATACAAAACAAATTACAACTATATTATTATATAAATTAATACACCTTGCACCGAATAAAAAACGAGAGTACCTACCACCCTGATAGCAATGAGCAAACAAATTGATCCAATGAAATGACAAACTGTGACGATTATAAAACAAAGTGATGCTGCGTATGATTCAGTACGTTTATGGAGCAGATACGAAAACACTGAACAAAATATCAGATCAGCTACAGTACCAATCCATCCAATTATTTCACATATTTTTTTAAGCTCAAGGGTACAAAACCGACAATTTACCGACATGCTTATTTACGATAAATTATTAATTTTAACAGGGGAATTGGAACCCTTGTTATCAAAATGGCAAATAAAACTGAACTCGCTGATTGAATAAAATAAAAATAACTTAATTTGAGCAATTTTCGTTTTGTTTATAAATACATTTTGATATTTTTGTTCGTATATAAAGACACGTGCACCGACCATGGTATATACATTTGAGAAGGTATAATATTGCGCATATTATGTGACGTCACTTGACGACAAAAACATGTGATTTCGGTTTTTTTAATTTTTTTTTTAAATAAATGTATTTTTTTAAAAAGTAAATAGGCCTTTGATAAGTTGAAGAAATTTTTTAATTATTTTCTGATTTTCAGTTAAAATCAAACATTTTTTTACTTAAATAAACCATTTAACAATCTCAAAATCCACATCAACTAAAAAATTGTGGTCTTCTTCAATTTGTAGCCAAACCCTAATAATTTGTGAGCTGAATTTATTTATATACGTATATTTTGGTAGTAAACATATGTATTAACAATTTTGTAGTTTTATGTTATATACTCGGCGAATATATCTCGACGGATTATTTTCACAAATATTTCGACCATAAAATGAAACATAAATTGTAAACCATAAACAAGTGTTTAGTTAAACAATAATTATCAAAATTAATAAAAGTTGCTTAAAAAATTACGTTTATTGCAGATTTATTTAAACAATTAATCGAAAAATCGACAAATTCAATTAAATTTCTTTTTTCTTGTCATCACGTGACGTATGCGCAAAAACGACGAAAATGAAACATGGGAATGAATCTTTTTAAAATTATATACCATGCACTACGTACGATAAACAACAAGTATTTTTGTAAACAAACGCACAGTTCATAAAATTTTATAGTAAATAATATAAAATTAAAAAGATGTTTGACCATCTTTAAAAATTTTTGCTGCTTTTCTATGACATACGAGTACACACTATGAGAAAATAAACATATTTATAGAAAATTTGTGAGTACTAACACGTTGCTTAGCTATACAGCGCAATAAAATAGAATGTCGTACGATTTTTGTTAGACTGGGCATAAGTAGAGAGATTTGAGAAAACAACAATTTATATTGTTCTCTGGACTATTATTTAGAATTAGCATTGGATGAAAGCGATAAGCACGTAGCAAATCAAAATTAAAATAAGAAACTGTTATCATATTATTGGTGTTTACTCCAAAAAAACAATACTACCCAGAAGCAATCGACTTCCCGCTCTTCGAATCCAAAACGTGTCACACGCTACATATTAATTAATACTACAACTATTCAAAACAGTGCGCGTATAGCATACCCGTAAAATGTACATGCTAATCGTATGCCAAATTAGTAAAAATTTATAAATCTCGTCAGAAATAACCCCAACACGCGTTCAAAATAACCGTGATCTTATTTTTTACTATGGATATCCAATTTTTTACAGAATTCTATTTTTTCCAAAAGCAAGTTTAAATATTCATCACCATGGTATAAATTATAATCAACATTCATTTGGTATTTTAGTTAAGAATAAAAAATTTCATAGTAAACAGACGCATGTATGGAATAAATTTTATTTAATGGGTGGTTATTGATTGAGAAATACTCCTTTTTTACAAAATCCGAAACAGTAATAACCGATAAAAAAATCCGAAATAGGAATGTTTAAGTTAATAGTGAAAGACTCGACCCTGTTCCAGACAATTAAGTAGTCCATAGTTGTAAGTTTGGTTCAAGTAATGCAAGACATTACAATTTAAAATGAAATGTGAATCTAAAACAAATTTTAGCATAGGATACAACTCCCCGGAATATCCCTGAAAATACCCAAAATATTCCCACAAAATTTTTCCCAAAATTATTTAATCACTAAAACATCATAACAAATATTTTCCTCAATTATTTATTAATTCCCTATTCACAATCATTTTTAACCACACTACTAATGTCATTTTTACGCCCCTTAATATTTTCCCGCTATTCGCTTTTAGTCTATCGCGTGCCGCTTCTTAGCAAGACTCACCAAATACTAACTTAACACTCACTAGTGTTCGGCGCACTCGTATTTATTTACCGCGCCGAACATTTTAAATAATCCGCGATCAATCGCAACCTACCGGTTACAAACTGCAATACCACTTAACTGCTGTAAATTACTTCTAATGCTACTACTTAATACTAGACGTCACTATTCTCATAAAAATGTTATTAAACCAAATAACACTGAACTAACCTAGCCAAACGACAAAAAACGATTTTTTTAATCGCACCAGGTTCTCCAGATATATTTAAACCTACATTAGAGCATGTAATACCCCATAGTGCTGCTGTCTGTTTGGGGAAAACTTATGGTATTCCTTCCAGTTACTGGATAAGATTCAGCGGCGGGCCATCTGAATAATACGCAACAGAATCATACGCAGAGATGTTATAGAACTCAGTGTGTTCTACAGATTAATGCACGATAAATGTTCTGCAGAACTAAAGGAGAAAATACCACCATTCGTTATGCCATTACGTGAAGATGGCGCATTGGGTGCAGGAGCTCTGGCCGTAACAAGGAACTAGGATCATCAAAAGTCCGGCCTGCACCCAATTAAAAATAAATGTTGTATATTCTCCAATGAGAATATTATCAAATTTGTTTAAAACAATGTCGAAGATATTGTTTTATTATTCTCCAATGAGAATAATATCCAATAGTACAAAACAATTCCGAAGAAAATTATATATATAATGAGATATTTCTCTTATTTATTATACTCGAATTCAATTTACATTTATTTTTATAATATTTATACAACCATGTGTATTACAACTATAACAATAACAGCATGTGTTTTTCGGAGAGCGGATAAAGGAGAACTGACTCAACGAAACGCGGTTTCCTTTTTCTTTATTTTATTAAGTTTATGCGCTCGTTATTTATAATTAAGTTTGGTGTTGCCGCATAAACAATATTGATACGTAACATATGTAACTTAAGAATAATTTAAGTTTATACTTAACATGCCCGCCTCCTTGAAACAGCATGCTTTTCAATAACATAATTAATTAACTCAAACAATATTTTTTACATTAAAAGAAATAACTAATAGTATCAGACTTTCATAGTTGAAATTAAAAGCAGTTATTAATTTGATGTTGTGCCCATTTACAATAAAACACTCATATATGCATATATAAAATGGTTACTTAATTTCGCCGGAGATTTCACATTTTAATTTAATTATTATATTACAGTACTAGTTGATCAAAAGTTTTCAGAAATTCTATTAATCGAAACTAATTTTACTTAAAATGGATGACGTCATGATAATTTACAAACTTAGCACAACTAATTATCAGTGGCTTGAAACGCATTGGACGAATTATCAGTATTATCAATGGGAAGAGGACATACGCGATTAATAGCTCTCTTGAAAGTTCCAGTTGAAGTTTGAATCTCCACAACTCTTACTTTTCTATCAGGGCCAGTAAAAACTTTAGTGATTTTGCCCAACTTCCAACATAAAGGTGGAAGATTATCTTCCTGTAGTATGACTAAAGTACCAACCTTAACATTTGGTTGCTCAACAGACCATTTATATCGTTGTTGCAAACCATTCAAATATTCTCTGGACCAACGACGCCAAAATTGCTGTAGCATAAATTGAATTTTTTGGTATTTTTCCAGTCGATCGAATTTCAAATGATCCAATGATGGATCTGGAAGAGCAACTAATGGTTGACCCACTAAAAAATGCCCGGGTGTCAAACAATTTAAATCAGCTGGGTCGCTAGACATTGGTGACAATGGTCGTGAATTCATACATGCTTCAATTTGCACGATTAAAGTACTTAGCTGCTCGTTAGTGCATGAAGTATTGCCAATTGTTCGCTTTATATGGTATTTTGCTGTCTTAACGGCAGCTTCCCAAAGCCCGCCAAAATGTGGGGATCGGGGAGGTATATTATGCCATTGCATGCCTTGATTAGTGCAATATTTATTAACAATCTCTTGATGAGGATTCGACATACTAGTTTTTTCAATTCCATCAATTCTGACTTTGCACCTACGAAATTTGTGGCATTATCGGAGTATATATGACTAGCAAGTCCTCTACGACCGATGAAACGTCGTAGAGCTGCAATGAATGATGACGTAGTTAAGCTTTCAACCAATTCCAAATGTGTAGCCTTTGTTGAAAAACAAACGAATACAGCTATATACGCTTTTGACACAACCCTTTTATTATAAACATGTCGAAGATTAAAAGGTCCACAAAAATCAACACCTACAACCGAGTATGGTCTTCCGGGATTGACACGATGCTCTGGCAAATTACCCATTACCTGACTTTGTATTATTGGTTGAACTCGAAAACAGGTAATACATTCCTTTATAATTTTTCGACACAAATTCCGTCCGCTGGTTATCCAGTATTTGGAACGCATATTATACAACAAGCTTTGAGGCCCACAATGTAATAATCGAATATGTTCACTTGTTGCCAGTAACGTAGAGAATCTATGAAATCCTGACAACAATATTTGCTGTTGTGCTTCGAAGTATATTGGCATTTTGTAGTCGACCGCCTACTCGAAGAAACCCATTTGTATCAGTGAATGGTCGAAGTGAACGTAACTTACTTCTTTGTGATACAACTCCTGCACGCTTTAATTCATTTATCTCTTGCCGATATGCATTTCTTTGAATATGTTTAATTAGGCTCGTATTCGCATCTTGCATCTCCAATGCTTCTATTGCTCCGCAACAATGCACTTTCAAAGCCTTACGACAATTTTTTATGAAGCGTTGACACTATGCAACGACACGAAGCAGCTTAGTATATGAAGAATAGCGATTAAATATGTCCCATTCAATTTCGATAACCAATGAAACTTCACATTTACGAAGCTCTAAATTTTCATGATTTATTTGAACGTTTGGTCGTATCGGCCATTCGTTCATATTACGATACAAAAATGTCGGGCCATTCCACCAACTATTATTATTTTTAAGATCTCGTGGTAGTGAACCTCTAGATATAACATCCGCGGGATTCACATCCGTTGGTACATAATACCAATTCGAAGGATTACTCAATTCCTGTATCTGAGTTATACGATTTGCTACGAAGGTTTGATATTTTGATGGTACGTTTTCAATTCGATGCAACGTGATAATAGAATCACTCCAATAGTAGAGTTTATTAAAACATATCTCCAATGATGATTTTACTTTGTCCATTACTTCTGCTAAGAGAAGTGCTGCACAAAGCTCCAGACGTGGAATTGTCTGACCATTTAAGGAAGCAACACGTGATTTAGCGCATTGAATCGATCTCCTGAATGCCCAAAATTGTCACCAAATTATCCATTGTCGTTTCATTTATTTTATTAGTTGATGATAATTCACTTACATTAGATTCAAACTTGCGCAATTCGAAGCCACCCTTTGCCAGTAATTCAATTAATTCTCGCTTTAAATTCTGTGCTTCTAACAAGGTTTGTGCCCCAGTAAGGACATCATCCACATAAAAGTCTCGCTTCAAGACTGTTGCTGCATTCGTTGTATTATTGCCCTCTTCGACAGCGAGTTGAAACAGACATTTAACTGCAAGGTAGGCCGCCGATGCAGTACCATATGTTACAGTACATAGACGATAACACTTAATATCCTCACTTTTGGTTTCTCGAAACCAAATTCGATGCAAATCTTTAAATTTATTTTCCAACCGTACCTGTCGGTACATCTTGGCGATGTCTCCTGTGAATACTACAGGATGTTTCCTAAATCGCATAATGATCGATAATAAATCCTGTTGCAAATTTGGCCCAACCATGAGGCAATCATTCAGCGAAATTCCCGAAGACGTTTTATGAGAAGCGTTGAAGATAACTCTTAATTTTGTTGTGGTACTTCGATCATTTGTCACACAATGGTGCGGAATATAGTATTTTATACAATTTGTATTTTCAGATGGCAGACACACCTTTTCCATATGTCCCATACTCATGTACTCTTTCATGAAATCGACGTATTGCTTTTTTATAGTTGGCTCCTTATCCAGTTTCATTTCTAACCAAAGAAATTGTTTCATTGCTGAAGAGCTTGAATCACCCAATTGATCAATACTGGATTTGCAAGGCAAAGCAACAATAAATCTGCCTTCATTATCTCGTGTAAAATTGTTCAGGTAATGTTCCTCGCAATTTTTCTCTTCTATCGAATAATTGTTTTTTTGTTCAAGATTTTCTAGCTTCCAAAATTGGTGAACTCTTTTATCAAGATCATGTAATACATCTGCATCCATTTTCCAATAAACATTCATCAAAGATATAATTTGTTGTTCTTGGCCTAACACCGAGTCATTATTATTTGGAAAATTATTATTAACAATACCAGAAACCTTTGATGCATAGTTTACCTTTCCAGCGACTGCATAACCAAATATGGTATTAAAGAATGGAGCTAGCTCCTTCGATATATTTTGACTACCAGGCAGCATAATCTCATTATAAATCTCTGAGCCGACGATCATATCAATAGGCGATGATTTGTTAAACGCTGGATCCGCTAAATGGATATGCGAAGAAATCCTTCCTTTTTCAAATGGCATCGATGTTGATGGTAAGTCATTTGTAATTTTTGTCATTATTAGGAATCGTAGGTTAGTGGTATAATCACTACACTGAGATGAAATCGTTATATTTGTACAATATTTAACCTCACTTGATGAAGAATTGATTCCTGAAATTGAAGTGAATGCATTTGACTTCTTAGCCCGCAAAACCTGAACTATTCGCTCTGTGACGAAATTAGCTTGCGAACCGCTGTCAATTAATATTCGACATGGAATACGAAAACCTTCCCGAATACTTGCCCATACAACAGCTGTCGGCAATAAAACTTCAGAATAATCTGACGATGACTGGTTAACCATTGCAGTGCTAACCAAAGTTGCTTCTACTTTGTGGACTGTATCTTCTTTTTTATTTGAGTCGAAGTTGCGTTAATCGAAGTATTTGAAGTTTGTGATGATCCTATATCATTCTTTGAATGTCCGAAATGCAATAATACATGATGCCGAAGTGGACACAAATTACACGAGGGTGCCATACAGTCCATCACTCTATGATTTTCAATTAGACAGTTTGTGCACAAATTATACTTTTTCACGAAGCTAAACCGATCTTTCGGTGTGATGCTAGCTTTTCTAAAATTGAGAGACTGATTTAATAAATGAGCACCTTTGCAGTATTGACATATTTCTGATGTGCTCGAAACAAATATTTTTTGTGGTTTTGGTGGATGATTTATTAACTTATTAGAGTGACCTTGATTCGATTGTAATGGCATTGATAATTTTAATGAGCGTAAAATTTTAATTCTATTTTGAATAGATTCTACAAAATCCTGATAATAGATGTTCTTTTCCTTTGCGTAATCTTTGAGTATTTCCATTTTCGAAGCATTATCTAAACGCTCAATTAAATGATGACGTAGGAAAGGAGAGAACACATTCGATGCATTCAAAGTTCTTAATGCTAGAAAATTAGTGTTGAACGTGTCCAGAAAAGTTTGTAAAGCTGATGCCGATCCTTCTTGGGGTTTCTTTTTTTTCATATAAACACCGTAAATGCATATCTTGAATGTTGGATTCGTCATCAAAAAAATCAACTAAAACTTTCCACACAACAATGTAGTTATCTTCCGATATTGGATACGACTGAATTAACCGAAACACCCGACCATCTCGAACACATGATATCAAATAACAAAATTTTGTTTCCACATCGATTGCATGATTTTCGTGAATCATTTTGTTATAGATTGCTTTGAAATTTAACCAATTAATTTCTTGACCATCGAACTTTGTTAACGAAATTTGTGGCAGCTTAATTTTATTGTTAATTATTTGCAATTTATCAGTTTCAGAATCCCTCGGCTTCTGTGATAACTCTAATTCTTCGATATTACTACGTAATTGCACTTCGAGTTTATAATAATTTTCCTCGAATTCCTCTCTATATTTAAAATGTGGATCGTCATCATCAACCTCAGTTTCTATTTCTGATTGAATTTGATCAAATTTCAAAATAATACCCTGTATACGCGACAGAATTGTTTTACATTCAATAATTGTATTAATGGAACCTTCAAGTACTTTATTATTATAAAACGTAATGTGAGACTTCAAACCACCGCGACGTTTCACTAATTTTTTAAATTCCTCGGTATCCATTATTAACTATTTAATAAAAATAACTAACTAACGAAATTCGATATTTAATAAATTTAATCAAAGTCCCGATCAACCATACTCTACCCACTCACTATCAATTTACACAAACGTACATCCATATATGAGCACTTAACCTTAAATTGTATGTTATATTTATATATATTGGCAAATCAAATTAATACCTGAATTTCTAATCTGAATATCGCCTTTATTAATACTAGAATCTAAACAGCAGACAGGATGATCAGCTACAGTATAAAATCCTTTCATCCCGTTCCAATCCAGCGTCCACCAAATATGTATATCAATGTAAATCCGAAAATATCCGGGTCGAATGACCAATGTATATTCTCCAATGAGAATATTATCAAATTTGTTTAAAACAATGTCGAAGATATTGTTTTATTATTCTCCAATGAGAATAATATCCAATTGTACAAAACAATTCCGAAGAAAATTATATATATAATGAGATATTTCTCTTATTTATTATACTCGAATTCAATTTACATTTATTTTTATAATATTTATACAACCATGTGTATTACAACTATAACAATAACAGCATGTGTTTTTCGGAGAGCGGATAAAGGAGAACTGACTCAACGAAACGCGGTTTCCTTTTTCTTTATTTTATTAAGTTTATGCGCTCGTTATTTATAATTAAGTTTGGTGTTGCCGCATAAACAATATTGATACGTAACATATGTAACTTAAGAATAATTTAAGTTTATACTTAACAAATGTAAAAAGTCGAAAACAATCCATGCTAAATTACACTCAATAGGCGAAATCATGGCAATATGTTATTCGCCATTTACTGTCTGTGATTGACAATACTTAATAGATTTAGTTAATTCATTGTTTAATGTGATAATCCTTAATCGAAAAATCTCTTGGCGTTCACATAAAACAAATAAACTCTAATTTAATAAGCAACATTATCTAAAATTCCAATGTCTCTATGCCTAAGTAAGATAATAAAGTAGAGACAATAAAATTACTTTCCATTTTCTTACCTAATATGTGTTATAAAACAATCTTGTCGATTACATAATTTACTATTGAAATATTTAACTAATGGTTTTTTGAATAATTTTGTGTTCTTAGTCAAAAATAAAAATAATATAGTTATCTAAATATATAAAGTTGAAAGTATGTTAGAAAAGTATTTTGTCTTTCCGATATGATAGAAAGCTGAAGTTTGATGTACTCCTAGATTAGTATAATGGGAAAAATCGAAGTAAGAGCTGGTACATGCAGAAATAAATCACGTCCTCTCAGCCACCAGGGAGGCTGTACCAATTCCGCACCCAAGTACGAGTTGTGGAGAATACAATTTCAGTAACATTTTGGAACACACAATTATATTCAAAAGTTTTCAAATAGTTTTCGGGTTTCCTTTAAAACTACTGAGCCGATTAAAATAAACCTGTTTTGGAAATGTTTCAGTTAGTTTCCTGAGTTCAGAATGCAACTTATTGTTGTCTTATAGGAATCATCTAACAGAGCAATAATGATTCTTTTTAAACAAATATCATTGTATCGCCTATGTACGCAATGTAAACGTATAACATCACAGGCAATATCAATTTTGTCTTTTTTTACGTAAAAAAAGCTACCAGTTTCAGAGTTAACGAAATTTTGAGATCGACATAATATAAAAATTTTCAACTTTAAACTTTAGAGTTATATACAGTTTCTGTGTTTCTCTTTTACACCAAGGCTACTGCACTGATTATAGTGTAGCTTGTAGTTGTTGTATTTGTAGTTGGCAACCAGTACCTTATAACAGACTTGAGAGAAAATGTGTATGAAAAAGTTGAATTCTTTAGGTTTTTAAGTCCAATAGAGGAGCCAAATATGTAATCGAAATGTATTTTCGTATTTGCCTGTCCATTAAGCGAAATAAAATAAAATTAATTGTTTAATTTTATTTTTATACACAATTTTGATCATACAAAATAACTGTCTCTTTCTAAGTCTTACGGTACTATTCCACTACAACAGCGTTTTATTTTGCAGAAAACTAGAACGAGATAAAAATATAGATTCTCTTCGTGAGTATTTTTAGTCGTGCTTTTTGTTAGCGCCCGATAGCTGTATCCGGAGCACGTAATTTTCTATGTCAAAACTTATATTTAGCGCGCTATTTTTGCATATAATTAATTTATTTGGTTCTAAACTAAGATTTTTCATTCAACTTTTTAGTTAAAAATCAATAAGAAAATATCCTGCTCTATACCTATTTATCGGGGACCGCTATCCATTTCAAAGGGGACATTTTAAATTTCCTTTGTTTTGTACAACCCTTAAACCATTAGAAACTTAATCTTACAATAAACATTTAAAACGCAGCAAGATGATTTATTTTTTATAACGTCATGCCAAAATAAATGTTAATTGGTATATTGAATGAATATTGAGTGAATTTATTTTTTCATTTTTATGGTATAACGACATTAGTGAATGAATAGCTACAGTTTCAATAGAAATTTCCCTTCGGCGCCGGATAGTGCTTCAATATTAAAACACGGCTTTTGTTTCTGAATTTTTTGTTGTTGTTGAGTTGGTTGCCATAGTTATAAATAAAAAATATCAAAGTATTTTTTGTGCCAACCAAACTGAAAAAAATTCCCCCACTCTCAGCAAACTAATTTTTTTATATTTTTATGGTAGTTTTATAAATTTTTTGTGCTCCGTGCGTCAACACGTTTGATGACACGATGACACAATTTTCTAAAATTGGACCAAAACTCTCGAAAATTTAAGAAATATGCGTGCTAATCAAAAAGCACCCGTTGATGATTTGGGTTGTGATAAATGTTCCGATGATGTCGATGATACAATTCGTCGATATCAGGTTTTAATTTTAATTATTCTAATGCTTTCGAGTCAATAAACGATGCAACCACTCATGCCGCCATGCAACAATTACGCAAATACGGATTAACACCAGCTCACCTAATCGAGACTGATGTTGGAACGCTCGAGAAACTACTAGTACTTGTCTTATTTTATAAAAATAAAGCTAAGCATATTATGAAAACATTACAAATCCCATTGGATGAAAACGATGGTGGTATACCGTATACAATTACTAACCTCGCAAAATTACTTGGAGTTGGTCCGAAAATGACCCACATTTTTATGAAAGTGGCATGGCATCAAATTACGAGGATTGGACTTGATACACACGTTCATCGAATTGCAAATCGTTTGAAGTGGGTGGAGAAGGCCACCAAAGAACCTGAACAGACGAGCGTAGCGCTAGAAAAATGGTTACCTTTTGAATTAAGGGATAAAATTAATACCATGCTCGTTGGTTTTGGTCAAACTATATGTCTACCTAGATTTCCATTGTGCGGTACCTGTTTAAATAATAATATTTCCCCATCCAGAGTACACAATAAAATCACCAAAGAAAAAATAAGTTCTGGTTCTTTCAGTGTAAATTTATCAATAAATGTCTATAACAAATACAAAAGTTTTAAAATATTTTATTTCTCGCGGAGTGTTCTTCATTCGATTTATCTTGATCGAAATCATTCTGTTCGTCAAATAATTCATCTTCATTGTAATCGTTATCGTCTGGCAACTAACCTGGGATAAAATTTCATCATCTTGTATGTATGGTCGTGGACCTCGTCTATCTTCTTGTAAATGTAAATCTGTTGGTTTATCTAGTGATACATTTAATCCTTGTGCCATCCAATGATTTTCGGCGCAACAATGATACGCATACTTTGATAATAAGGCCAAATATTTTTTTTCGACTCTTGTTGCAAACCACCGCATCTGCCTTGTGAACTGCTACCATGACCATCACAGTTAAATGAATGAGTCTGGAAAGGCTAGTTCGAGTAAACCCAAACAAATTTCTTTCAGAGTTGTACTCAACGGATTTAATTTTTGAAGGGTGAGTGGCATTATTTTACTCGTATGCTCATAGCATTCATATGAGCCGGAAGAATGTTACCAAGATTTGTAACTTGATCGAAATTTACTGGTGTCACAAAATAGTTTTATTAATAAATTGTTTCAACTATAAACTAATTTTACTTACAAATTGTTAATGCTTTGGGCAGCATCGAGATTGGAGACGAAAATTCATTTTGGCCAAAATGAGTGAGAATAAATCACAATGTTTTGATGAAAGTTGGCTTGAAAGCCAACATACGAGGGCGGATTGAAAATGAAGCTACCTAAGTAGGAAAACAAAATTTTTTTTTGCCAAAAACCATTTATTTCTCAACATAGTCTCCATTTAGTTCGACACACTTAGTAAGACGATATTCCAACTTTTTTATACCATCTGAATAATACGATTTCGGGAATCCCTCAAAATACGCGTTAGTTTCGATAATCACTTCTTCGTCTGAGATGAATCTTTGTCCCGCGAGCCATTTTTTCAAGATTGGAAACAGGAAAAAGTCACTAGGAGCTAAATCTGGACTATAAGGTGGATGATCAACCAATTCGAAGTGTATTTCACGTAATTTTAACATCGTATCTAATGCTGTGTGAACCGGTGCGTTGTCTTGAAGAAAGAGCACTTTTTTCTTCTTTAAATGTGGTCGTTTTTCCTTGATTACATCAACCAATTGAGCCAATAATGTACGATAATACTTTCCTGTGATTGTGGATCCTTTTTTAAGATAATCGATGAGCAATATTCCGTGTGCATCCCAAAATATAGTGGCCATAACCTTGCCAGTCGATTTCACTGCCTTTGCCTTCTTCGGAGCACTTCCACCAGCTTCCACCCATTGTTTCGATTGATTTTTGGTTTCAGGTGTGTTGTGGACCCACGTTTCATCAACAGTAATTAATCGACGCCAAAAATCAACAGGATTAGGCTTTATCATGTCCAAACACCGCTGTGAAGTGGTCTGTCGAACTCATTTTTGTTCGACACTGAGCAAACGCGGCACCCATCTTGCCGATAGCTTTTTCATATGCAAATGTTCATGCAAAATGTTGAACACACGTTCATATGATATGTTTACCATTTCAACAATCTCACGCAACTTGACTCGGCGATCATTCATAACGATATCGAGGATTTTCTTGATATTTTCTTCAGTAACCACCTTTTTTGGCCTTCCTGTTGATGGTATTGTTGCAGTGCTTCTTCGGCCGCGTTTAAATTCAGCAATCCAATATTTTACCATGTAATCTGACGGAGCAGACTCACCGTAATGTTTATCGAGCTTTTCTTTTGTCTCTTTCGCCGTTTTCCCTTTCAAATAATAGTGTTTAATCACTGCACGAAATTTGTTTTTTTCCATTTTTCAAGAAACACAAAAGTTGCTTATTTCAAACGACTACAACAAATAAACTAATCGATGAATTTGGGTGAAATTTTAACAGCTGACGTTTGACAGATTGCAATTTTCTAAAAAACAAATTTTTTTTGTGTTTGTGCTGCCATCTAGCGCTAGGTAGTTTCATTTTCAATCCGCCCTTATATAGTAATCTACAGTAAAACGAAATTGATGTTAGTTAAAAACTTTACCATTTTTTTATTGAGACTTAGTTGTATTCATAAACCACCATTCGATAGTGTCATAAAATCATGACAAATCCTACACAGTCAATGCATGGAATCCGGATCATATAGAAATTGATCGGTATAGTCACAGAATATATTCTGTGGTATAGTTGAGCACAAATTGTATACGATCGACGTCATTCAACATTTTCGAAATTTTAATTAGAGTTGTCCGTTCGATAGCATTCAAATGATTAATCGTATTATACTTTTCTTTTGAATCCGAATCATTCTCTTACATATCACTGCTGTTATTGTCCGGGTTCAATGAACGATACACAATTTTTGGTAATTTTGATATGTTTCTGGATCATTGCCAATACAACTTTTATATAATTCGCGACAAATTATAAATTATTACTGGCCGAACTCTTGAGGAATTTGTCATCCATTTTCAGCAACGAGTAAGATACAAGTAGGTTGTAAATATTTGGCTTTACGATTTAACTGACTTTTTGTTTTTGACTTTTTTATTAGGTTTTTTTAGGTTAAAAAATCTGTAAATTTTGTTTTCGCCTGCTGAATAAATTTCACTTTACATTTGATTTTACACATAATTTATAGCAATACAATTTTAGGTGGTTTCGTAAATTATCCAAATTAATCAAACAGCATATTTTTGGTTCATCGCAAAAATAATACTCATTTTTTAGTAATTTTTCGGATATAAAATTATTGTCAAACATGAAAATAAAGATTTTTCATATTTTTTGAAATAATTTATAAGTTAGTTTTTGTTGATGCCAAAATTTCCCCAACTTTTTATACCATAAAATAAAAATGTTGTATCTCAGTTGCTCTAATGTAAATTTAAGTTCTTGTCTTAGTCACATTCTCAGCAAAATTTTTCTGTTTTCAGGTGGAATAGTACCATTCTACCCGGTATTTACATACGACCAACATATTTCTTCTGCAAAATGAAATGTTCTACATGTAAATGGGGCATTATGCTCTTTGGTTATAAGATAAAACATCAATAGGCCAGTTATGGGTAACCAGTGTTTTCTCGGTTCCTTTTGCGTGCTCGACTTATGTTCATACGTAATATAACTAATGAGCTACACTTATTATCGATAATTTTTTTGAAATATCACGAATGTCAATCTCTAACTCGTTGTATTTTCCAAAGATTGGGATTCACATTTCAAAATAAATGATCGATTCTTAAGCATACCGCCAATTATATTTAGACAGAGAATATCATACTTTGATTGTAAAAAGTGATCAAATAAAAGCTATATGTTTGTTTTAAGAAAAAAGTCCAATGGAGTTATATCGCAAGATCTTGTTGGTTGCACGATCTTGTTTAAACGTATCTTTCAAGTCGGAATCGTCTAATTAATATCACAAAAATCAGTAATCTTAGGTCTGTACAGTTCTCCATTGACGATAACTGCAATGCCATTTTCATTTTCAAAAAAATATGGTCCAAGTACACCTCCAGATCATAAACGACACCAACCTGTTAATTTTTGTGGACGTAAATGTGTTTCATGAACAGCTCCCTTTTTTTACTCCAAATGCGACAATTGTGCTTATTTACGAAGCCGTTTACCCAGAAATGAGCTTCATCGCTGAAGATGATTTTCTACGATTTTGTTGCGAAACGTAGCCCGAATAGATTCATTATTTTTGTAATAAATTTTAATAAGTTATTAACCATGTGCAACTGTGTACCATGTCTTGGTGATTTGCCAACATATACTGAACACAAATCTCAGTTTTGAATGGAATCTGAAAAATTGGCCATAAACATAATAAAATATATATAAAATACATTATAAAATATATAATTGGGGGTATACATAAGTTTTGAGGTTTTTTCTTATAAATTCGAAGAGAAATTGGTACAATGTATTTTATTCAAAGTATACTCTATCGTTAGCTACGACTTTTTCCCATCTTTCAGGCAGCATACGGATATTGCGTCGCAAAAATTCCCTGTGTTTTGAGGCGATCCAAGAATCGGTTCAATTTATGGCTTCTCCGTAAGCAGTGTCGGTTTCGCAACGTATATATGCATTTGGATTGGTTCAGGAGGTGGGAAATTGGGTGCCACACAAATTGAAATAACGGAACATGGAACGTCGGAAAACCATGTGCGAATTGTTGCTTCAACGATAACAAAGGAAGGGGTTTTTGCATCGGATCATCACTGGGGATGCAAAATGGATCCATTATGACAATCCAAAGCGCAAACCAGCGTGGGTCAAGCCAGGTGAACCAGGGCCGTCGACGCCAAAAGCAAATATCCATGGTTCGAAGGTGATGCTTTGTATTTGGTGGGATATGAAGGATGTCGTTTATTATGAGCTGCTGAAAGAGTGTGAAATCATTACGGAACAAGTTTATCGACGACAACTGATGGCTTTAAAGCAAACTCTAGCTGCAAAACGACCGGAATGGGACAAAAGACACGATAAGATTATTTTGCAACATGACAACGCTAGGCCACATGTTGCTATACCTGTCGAAAACTACTTGGACAGGCAGAACTGGAGAATTCTACCTCACCCGCAGTATTCACCAGACATTGCTACCTCTGATTACCGTTTGTTCCGGTTGATGCAATCAGCCCTGGCACAGCAGCACAGGAGCACTTCACTTCATATGAAAACGTCAAAAATGGGTCGTTAAAATTTCAAAATCAACCAGACTTATTCCTTCAGAGAATCCGTTTATTGCCTGAACGATGGGCGAAGGTTATAGCTTCCGAAGGAGCATACTTTGAGTAATTTTATACACAAACTAATGTCTTTTATTTCACTAAAAAAGGTCGGAAATACATTTGTACACCCAATACATACACATGGTATAACACGCAAAACGTACTTAACGCGTTATACGGGGTCATACGAGCGCGTTGTACGAGCATTCTCGTACAATGCGTTTTCCTATAACGCGGAACTAATCTACCGTGTTATAGGGGGATAACTGTATTTTTGTTTTGTTGTTGTTTGGTTTATGAAAACAAAAATAATCAAAAGTTTTTGGTTTTGCGTGGTTTACGAATTCCAAATAATACATCAAGCAGAAGTGTGTTCTTAATAATGTAGTTTGCATTTGCCTATGTATATGGGAGAAAAAACAATTTGAGTTTCTTTTTTTTAATAAAAATTGTTGTAATATTTTCGTTTTGTTTTGTATAAATTTGGTTTTAGAATTTAAAAAGAAAATTGTTTAAACATTTTTTTTTTTTTTGAGAAAACAAAAATGATCAAATGTTTTTGTATTGATTGATTCTCGAAAACAAAATTAATCCAGCAAAAGCAAGGAATAAATCATTTTTTCCAACTGATCTTGTTTAGTTCAATTAAGAATTTAGTAAGCTCGTTAGTAACATTTGTATGTACAGAATGTCTTTTGTATTTAGAACGGAAGTTATGATGATTTCTTGTGATTTTTAGTAATAACAATACTCTATAGGAATAAAGGCCAAATTGACTCGTAATAAAAACAGTTACATAACTCAGGTCGGATCGACACTAATGAAAGTTGTAAATAGGTTGAATCTTCATCCAACATTACAACAGTTAAATTTCATTAACTATTATCAGATAGGTAAAATAATACGTATACGATTAATAAATTCTTTTTTATTCAACGATTTCAGATTTTCCGTATATAGGTCAATGCCCTATTCATTTCATAATATCAAAATTTAGGCCACACGGCATCAGCTGATTGAAATAAACACTATTCACATTGTGTATAGTCTCTTTTCTCTGACTAATGGCATTTGCTACAGTTCATCCTTTTCCATTATTTAGAACATTTTTTATATAGCACCTATGGGAGTGTGCCATATTATACGTGCATTTTATAAAAAAAAACTAGCCGATTCTACATACAGTGATGGGGAAAAAATTGGGCAAACACATTTTATTGCAAATTGGAGTCTTTTTTGTTTCATTTTAAATACAAGTATGACGTAATTTTTTGAAAAAAAAAAAATTTTACCTGCAATTTAGGGGCAAAACCTCGAAAAATGCCAAAATACGTTGATTGGAGTTAAAGTAATGGAATAAGCTAAACATTTTTTTTTTCATTTTTTTTGTTTTTTATTCATTTATAGAAGTTGTAACGAACAAGCCTCCATTAAGGTGACTGGTTGTTATCAGACAATTTTTTCATCGACACATTTTTTCCAACTATCGCGGTTTTTCTACCTGCTGCTCAGCCTGGGGTGGGTCTAACGGTTGAAATGCATCGATGGTAACGGAACCGCATACTAAAATACTACTAAAGATAATGGAAAACTTGCACTACCCCAACTTACACACCATGCTTACACCAGTCTAAGCTCCTATGGGTTTCTACCTTACGCCATTTTAAAATTTATGCATATTCTGGATCAAACGCAAAAATTTTCATGCTAATAATTTAACATTAAAATATACTGATTTATTGAAAAACTTTAAATTGATAAATTGATATATGTAAAGATAAATAAATTAAAGCAAGCAAAATAAATTATAAACAATGGAACTCTAAATTCTACACTAATCATGCGCATGTGTAAACCATACTAAATGAAATGAAAAATTACAAAATTTATGAAATAAGATAACGTAATACATTACCAAAAAAAAATTAATGAATATAAAAAAAATTAAACAGAAATATTTAAATACATAAATTAACAAATTTTATATAAAAATAAAAAAATTATCGTCGACTCACGCCGCAAATATTTATAAATGTTGAAATCCGATGGCAGCCATCATGTTGAATAAACGTTTATGCAAGCGATCATCCACTTTGTTATGAATGAATCTTTTCTCTTGTTTGGTTATTGTTTGTTACTTGTAGATATTAATTCCTTTGATATTTTATTGACATCCGATATATTTAAGTTGCCATGTTTGAGGTAACATTTTCTTTAACAAATAATTGTATTTAATAGTTTATGGAGTTTATACAGTTAATACAAGTAAACAGATTTTATTTGGTGTATTGTCACAACTTTATCAACAAAATACATATGTACGGATCATTCAAACACTTATAATTAATTTATAATTTTGATTACAATTTTATGTAATAGTTTTATATTAACTTGACATTATATACACTTAATTAGATACACATTAGAGTTTATAATAATTCGCTACACTAAATTATCTAGCTTTAATTCAGAATTATGAGTTTGATGACTTAATAACTTTGCACACAAATTTTCATTTGATCCGCTACACAAAATGTCCGAGTTTATATCTTAAAATTCTCGACAAACATATCGTGAATTAATATTCGTTTAACATTAAAACTTTATTAATTATTTTATTTATATAGCAAATTTGTTGATTAGAATTTAATTTAGATGCACAAACATTTTAAGGTGCATTTTTACAATCACCCAAAATTTAATTATTTTATTTTTTTCTTGTTTTTAACTTCAAAGAAATTTCTTGTTTTTCACAACACACACTATTCAGGTAATACTGTTCTACTTTTTATCATTTTTGTCCATCCCGATCATTACAATCCGTCCTCTTTTATCCGTTTTTCCCATAATTTAATTTATAGACGGTGCTGATGTTGGTAATACAATGTTATGGTAAACCGTGCTTTTAGTGCTAAAGTTGTAAACACGTTGGCCACCAGGACGCTACTGGAGGCGCTACAATCGTGGGGACGACCCATCTGAGAGATGTGTCGTACAAGCCGGGCTAATAAGTTGAGATTTTGTTTTGTCAGAATTAAAGGAGAAGTTAACCCGATATCAGTTTAATGTTTAATGTCTTTAATATGATAAATTCCTAATGAACTTCCATTTTCGTCTCCAAGCTCATAAGCTACGGTACCTACAGGACGGATTACAAAAGCTTTCTGAAATTTAGGGGCGAGTTTGGCAGAGAAATTCTTTGAGGCGTCGCTTTGAACGAAATTCTTTACAAACACTTTTTCTCAAAAGTGAAACTCCCTAGGACGGCTTCGAATATTGTAGAGGTCCGCATTTCGGTCATAAGCTTGTTTTAAGTGTTTTAAAATACTAGCCTGAGCGGACGTTTGACGATCATAATTAGAGATCCCTAGATCCTGTCCTCCAAGGTTATGTAGGGTTTTCAAAAGGTGGTAATGGGAACCATATCCCACATGATGCTGCCCAAACATAATAAAATAAGGAGTTTGATTAGTACTTTGATGGATAGAATTACGTAGGGCAAGAGCTATGGATGATTGTCCCAGTATTGATGGTTATCGTGCAGATATGATCGAATAGCTGTCAAAATGGAACGGTTTACGCGTTCCGACATATTGGATTGAAAGAGATTCGAAGTAAACTGCACTCCGTTATCGCTTATTATGGATTCGGGCACCGAAAACATATCAAATACCTTAGTTTTTAAAAAGGAAATTACGTTTTTAGATGTTGCGTCCCGCATTGGTTGTAGTAAAGTGAACCTGGAATATTGGTCAAGTACATCAAATAAAAACAGTTTCCTAATTTAGATCTGGGATATGGACCGAGGAAGTCGACATAAATTCTTTCCCAGGTACGAGTCACTTCCAGGTAATTTCCCATATTAGGACGAGTTAAGTAGTTAACCGGTTTTGAGACCAAGCATATCTCACAACTCTTTATAAAATAAGTTACATCTTTACACATTCCTGTACACTGATTCTCTAAAAATCAAGATAATGTGTAAACGTGAAATCCATAGTAAGCTTTTCGACTTTCCACAAATTACAACAACAATCTTGTGTGATTTTGGTTATTTTTTTCGTTTACACATTATCGTGTTTTTTAGAGAATCAGGGCGCAGGCCAGTAAAAATTTCTTCGCAGATAATTTAAAGTTTTTGCGATTCCAAAATGAGAAGCTGAAGGCGAACAGTGAGCATCGATAATAAGCGAAATGATAAATGGCTTGGGTATGAAAAGTTTCCACTGGGGAACGTCGGAAAACGTATCATAAGAACCAAAAGCAGAATTATAAAAGATCCGATCATTAAACACTTTGAAGCTGAGATGCGCATCAGGGTTACGTTTCAGTTTTTCCAAAAGATCTTGGTATTCAGCGTCGTTAAAGGAGTCTGAATTAAGATCCACACAACAAGCCTCAATTACACGATTATTGGTATTTATAGTCAATTGATCAGCATTGATTCGTGACAAGGCGTCTGGCACCACATTTTCTGAGCCTTTTTTATATTGGATTCTAAAGTTGAACCCCTGTAATTTTAAACACCATCGTGCCAGTCGACCTGTGAGTTCTTTTTTTTGGTTCATCAACCAGGTCAGGCTGGCATGGTCCGTTATTACAGTGAATTCGAACCCTTCCACATAATGTCTAAATTTTTTTATACTAATGACAGCCGCGTAACACTCCAACTCTGTCGTACTATAATTCCGTTGAGCGGAATTTAGTTTAGCCGACACATATGCAATCGGGCGTTCTTCATTAGTATCGGATTTTTGAAACAAAACTCCACCTATTCCGGTTTTTGAAGCGTCGCACTGTATATAAAAGTGTCGAGTGAAGTCGGGGTGACAAAGTACTGCCGCCGACGATAAAGCATCTTTCAAAGATTGAAAAGATATTTGAGCTACGGCATTCCAAACAAACTTTTTAGATTTTTTTAAGAGACCAGAAAGGGGAGCAGTAACATCAGAATAGTTTCGAATAAAACGTCTGTACCAGCCCGCCATACCCAAAAACCTCCTTAGCTGTCGGACAGTTTTCGGTGCTTGATATTCGGTAATCGCTGTAACTTTACTTAGATCCGGCTTAAGAACACCATTACCCACAATGTACCCTAGATATCTCAATTCACGCAATACAAAATTGCTTTTTTCGACATTAATTGTCAACTTGGCTTTCGATAATAGATCAGCAACTTTGCTCAAGAGTTCTAGGTGTTCCTCAAAAGTCTCGGACGTAACGAGCAAGTCATCTAAATATACGAAAATTTTGTGATGAAGTTCATGCGGTATGACCTTATCCATGAGCCTACACATAGTTTGAGGAGCATTGCAAAGTCCGAAAGACATGACGGTGAACTGGTAGGGGGGTGTATCGGCCACGGCGAAAGCAGTCTTATCTCTTAATCTCTCATCCAAGGGGATCTGCCAAAAGGCATCTTTTAGATCTATACTTGAAATGAACCTCGTTTTGCCTAGCCGACCAAGCAGCCCTTCGATGAGAGGTAAAGGATAAGCCGCCTTCACCGTAACCTGATTTACCTTCCTCGCGTCAAGGCACAATCGGACTTTACCATTCGCTCTTCGCACCAATGTGACAGGTGAGCTCCATGAACTAAAACTCTCTTCAATCACACCTAGGGCGAGCATGCGATCCAATTCCTTATAGAGTTCTTTTTGTACGGCCGGAGATATTGGGTAATGGCGTTGCTTAATCGGAATTGCGTCGGAAAACATCGATATGATGAGACAGAATATTGGTTTTACCTAAACCAAATACAACCGATAGAATATTAGAATTTAATTTAGATGCACAAACATTTTAAGGTGCATTTTTACAATCACCCAAAATTTAATTATTTTTTTTGTTTGTTTTTAACTTCAAAAAACATCGACATCAAGCGTACATATAAAAATTGACAGCTCGGTGTAAAATTTAGTTTTCATTTAATAAATAGTTAATTAAAGTGGTTTTGGGTTTTCATTAAGTTAAAATAGTTTTATAGTGATGTACGAACAATTTTATAATATTAAAAAGGTGGTGGACGCAAATATATAGTGTTTAAGTGGATTATTGGTTGGTGGCAACAACAACAAGTGTTTGTTTATATTTAAGCGGCGTGTTTTTAGACAGTAAGTAAAGTCAGGTGTGGGCAAAAGGAGGGCTTCGGCCCTTAAAAGGGGCGATGTTTGAAAGCCCAAATAGATTCGCACCGTTGAGGATGTTGGGAAATAATACTCAACCCTCCAAAAGGAAAAAGATCGAAGAAATGCGAACAAAGTGATTAGGATTCGGTGGCGGTGCAGATATAATGGATTGCAATGGAGTAAATGAAAAATAATCTAATAATCAAGCATGAGCAGGAGGGACAAAACCTGTCAAATTTTTCACCTTTTGGAATACAAAAAGCGCTGGATATGATAACCAAAGGTATCATTAAAACGCAACGTTCGAGAGCTGGAGAACTCTTGGTTCTGACAAAAAATCAGGCAGCGACGGATGCATTACTGAAGGCAACATCTCTGGGACAATTGGCCAAAATAAAAGTGACGGAACACCCCAGATTAAACAGTTCCAAAGGTATCATTTTCTGCCACGACCTAAAAAGTTTAACTGAGGAGGAAATCAAAGAAGGGCTTAAGGACCAAGGCGTCATAGAGGTATACAAAATAAAGAAATGGGTGGAAAATAAATTAACGGACACAGCAGCAATTATCCTGACTTTTAATTCACCAGTAATACCGGAATATGTGAGGGCAGGCTTTATACAACTAAGCATTCGATTGTACATTCCAAATCCGTTCATCCTAAGTGCTACAAATGTAATGAATGTAATGAAGTAACACCACACAACCAGCCGTGCTTTACACTAAAATGCATAAATTGTGGAGAGGCACACACCAGCAACAGTAAGGAATCTCGAGTATATAAACGAGAAGTAGAAATAGTGAAAATTAAAACTGTAGATAGATTAACATTTCCCGAGGCGAAAGCCAAATATTTTCGATTATATGCAAACACCACACCAGCTAACCAGACAACATATGCAGATACACTAAAAACCTCCTTTAACCCACCAAACACAGCACAAAAGCCGCAAAACAAAGAAAACCAACTAGAACAGACAAAACCACAATCATATCCAAAAACTATTTCAACTTCAAGGCAACAACAGACCCAATTAAACCAACCACAACAACAACAGCAACAAAAAGATCAAGTACAACAACAACAAAACCAACAACAGCCGCAACAACTAAAGCAACTACTAGAAACGAACAAACTACAACAACAAATACAGCAAGTACAACGACAACAAGAAAGATTACAACAACAACCGCAATCAAATCAACAAACAACTTGTAATACAGCAATGGACATAGAGACAATAAAAAAAAATGAAGCATGGCTAGCAATGAGACATTCTAATTTAACTCCAAAAGAATTAATACTATTTGGAAATAACCATGTAAGTATGATTGATGGTGAATGAGGGAAGGAGGAGAGAGAATGCATTTGCATTTATAAATGCCCTATCCTTTCTTCATTTCTTTGAATGGTAGAGCGAATGCTGAGATCCAATGAATGCATGAAAATTGGTCAGATAAATATTCGCAGTATATATGCCAATGGCGATATGTTGCGGAATTATCTGACCAATAATGATGTGAATGTGATGATGTTGTGTGAAACTTGGGAGCGGGAGGGTAAGACGTTTCGGGTGAAACGATACAATTATCTGTCCAGACCGAGGGCTGATGGCTTCGGCGGGGTGGCGATATTGGCACGTGCCAATATCAGCCTGGTCCTTTGTGACATACCGCGCTTCGAGCACATTGAAGTCATCGCGGCCAAAACTCGGAATCTGGACAGAAACTTGTTATTTGTTAGTATCTATGCAACTCCAGTGTTGTCTACGTCTGACAGAGAGAGAAGCCAACGAGATTTTCAAATTTTGTTTGAATGGGTGGAAGGCAAAAGTGACGTGATTCTAGCGGGTGATATGAATGCGCATTCGAGAATATGGGGGAGTGAAAGAACTGATGCTAGAGGTAACTGGTTGACCCGCCTCATTCTGGATTCTGATCTCGTAGTCCTGAATGATGGTGGGTCGACTAGAATGCCGAGAGTGGGGTCGACAGCCAGCGCGATAGATTTAACTTTAATATCTAGCGGGCTGGCGGGCCAAGTCACTTGGAATGTCACAGATGAGAATTTGGGTAGTGATCATTATTTGATCAGGGCATGCTTAGGTGGTATAAATGTTGACATAGACCGTAAGGTCTAATAAATTAGTAATTATGAATGGTAAGAAATGGGTCGAACGTATGAATGAGACTCTCATAATGTAAGAAGTAAATGAGTTTAACCAACTTGAGGATGAAATAGAGAGAGTGAATGAAATGTGCACTATAAATATCAGAGGGAATAAATACAAGGTGAATGGTTGGTGGAACAATGAAATCCAGTATTGGTATGAAAGGAAACGGATAGCATTGAGAGAGTTCAGTAGGTGTATATGTCATGAATGCAGAATAAATTATGGAAAAAGGCTATCCATAGAGTGAAAAGGAAAAGTTGGCGAGACTATGTATCAAAAATGACACATAGAACCACAACTAAGGATGTATGGGATAAATTTAATAGAGTGAGAGGATATAGAGCGCAAGGCAGAAATGCAGTGTTAGATGACAGAGAGAACGGAGGTGTCTTTTTACAAATGATTACGGACGTACGTAACAACTTGAGTGATAGGTATGCAGTTTTGCTACCTGATAATGAAAATGAATTTATGAACGATAATGTGTAAGGAGTGCCTTGCCAAGGCTACCTTGCTTCGAACCGGAAAAATGGAAGGAAAGCAGAGTGGTACCTATTCCTAAAAGGGATCGGGATAGGAATCTGGCAACAAATTACAGGGGAATATGTTTGTTGAATGTATTTGTTAAAATTGTGAATGGTATGATGAAAGGTCGTATAGATAAATTTGTGAATGAGGGAAATTTGTTGCCGGAAACCACTTTTGGGTTTCGTCACAACCACTCTGCTAATGAGTGTGTAGAAAAGTTTGTGTGGGAAGTACAAAAGGAAAATAAGTATGTTGTGGCGGTATTTTTGGATATAGAAAGGGCATATGATTACGTGGTTCCAGGGAATCTTTATCAAATCCTTATGGACTTGGGGTTTCCTTGGAAAATTTGCAAATGGGTGTATGAGTTCATGAATGAGAGAAAGTTAGTTTTATGTGGTAGAGGGTATAGGTTGGAAGGAGCGGTGACTATCGGCTACCCCAAGGCAGTAAAATCTCACCGACTCTCTTCAACCTGTATACGAGCTCGATACATAGGTGTAACTCCTCGGGCAAAGTCATTTTGCAATTTGCAGATGACTTTATCCTGATGGGCAAGGGGAGTACCATCGAGGAGGCCTTGAGTCGGGCTCAAGAATGTGTGAATCAGGTAACCGAATGTTTGAGTGAACTGAATTTGAGAGTAAATTCAAGTAAATGTTGTAGTATGGCTTTTAGAACGAATCGGATGGCTGATGTGCGAATATATAATGAGAGAATTGAGTGTGTGAAATTGACTAATTTGGGAATCTGGATTGACAGAAGAATGAGTTTCAAAGTGCATATGGAAAAATTGGCCGATAATTGTAAGAGTAGATTGAACGTGTTTAAAAGGGTGAGCAAACCGAAATGGGGAGCTCATCCAGGTGTGACTGATATGTTACGAAAGGCGCTAGTGTCAACTAAAATTTCGTATGGAATGAGTATATATGGTGATGGGTCCAAGGTTGGGTTTAAAAAGTTGATGATTGTGGAGAATGCATGTGCTAGAGTGGTATTGGGAGCGATCAATTCGACACCAATACACACTCTGTGGTCTGAATTGGGTGATTCGCCTCTTAATTTTAAGAGGGAATGGATCACCGTGCGAGAGACTGTGCGAATGTTAACTAAGGACAATAAATTAGTGAATGAAATGAAAGAGAGATTGCAAAGAGGGACGTTTTACAAAAAGACAACAAGATCACTGGTATTCTTGGAAAATATTAACATATTCTCCAAGATTCATCCGGCAAATCCGAAAGTCCCTCCGAGCAATCTAATAGTGCGGTTGAAGTTTGGTGACACAACAAAAGCAATGATGAATGAGTTATCGGTTAAGAGCGAATTTTGCAAAATGCGAATGAATTATGTTGCACTTGTGGAAGTGTATACAGATGCTAGTGTAAATGATGATCGCGTAGGTGTGGGAATTTATATTCCTTCGATGAGGAAAGAGAAAATGGTAAGAGTGCATGACAGTATCTGTATAATGAATGCAGAATTGATGGCGGTTATGGAATGGATCAAGTTGGCAATGACACAAGGGAGAAGGAGAATAGTGTTATTCTCTGACTGCCGGAGTGGGTTGGAATTGATTAGTAAGGGTGGAGGAACTCATGGCAATGCCGATATGCTTGCGAAATGGGGTTGTTTGATTGAGGATGTAAATGAATATGAATTCATCTCTGTGGTTCACATCTGTGGAGAAAATGGGAGAAAGGTGAAAGGTAAGAAGTACTTTGAGTTGGTTAGGTCTCCTTTGAGCCAACCGTTCTTTAAGATGCTCAAAGGAGATACTAGAATGTTACGAACTATAGAACGAGTGAGATTGAATGATGGAAATTGGAAAGAATGTTTGAAGAAACGCAAACGGAAAAACGTATATAAGAATGTGTATAAATTTATTAGAACAAATCAGATAGAAGTGTGAAAGGGGATCGATGTGTGCTAGGTGTATGAAAAGAAATTAAAATTAAATTATAATGGTAAAAAATGTAAATATTAAATTTGTAAATTTTGAAACGGGCCATATGGCACCAAATTTTTGGAGCTAGTGCCAAATAAGGTGGAGCCTAGGTTTGGAGCTAGGGCAAAGGTCAAAGGTCATAGATCAAAGGTCAAAGGTCATAGGTCAAAAGTCAAAGGTCATAAGTCAAAGGTCAAAGGTCAAATGTCGGAGATAAGAAAGGTCAAAGGCCAAAGGTCAGAGATAATAAAGGTCAATGGTCAAAGGTCAAGGTCAAGTATAAGAAAGGTCAAGGTCAAGGTCACAGGGATAAGAAAGGTCAAGGTCAGAGATAAGAAAGGTCAAGGTCGCGACCTTGACCTAGTTTCGGGTGACCTTCACCTATTTTTCAAAAGTAGGTCGACTGAAGAGAGGGGATAACTACTTTTAACAAATACAAGATTATAAATAATATTTCAAAAATCGTTTTAATTATAATTAAATTATATCTTTACAGGAGATTCAATGATTCCTAAGAAAGTTTTTAAATTAATTTTGCGTGGTTCTAACGAAAACAGTTGCCTAAAGTTGCCTAATGGTGTGAAAAAGCTGGTCGACTTTCTAAGAAACTTAAAATAATCAATTCTAGAATTAATTATATAATTATATTATAAAAATAATTTAGTAGAATTTAAATCTACTCGTATTTAGAATCAGGTTGCAGAGGCGATTAATAAAATTGGAATGGTGATATTTAATTTAGATTACTAGATTGTTAGAAGCAAGGATAGTTAAATCCATATGTAAAATACTAATAATTACATATAGAAAATAAATAGCGTTACTAAATAAACTGTAAATTGTAAACTAAAGGTCGATACACCATTTATATGTCAGCCTCGAGACTTATTTGTTAATGTAATATTTAACTATTTTTGTAAAAGTATTATTAGTAGGTATATAAAAAATAGGTCTAATTAAAAATCTGAAATGACTTATTATAAAGTCATTTCAGATTTTTAATTAGAACTTATTTTCTATATATACTAATAGTTTTTTATAATAGTTAAATATTACATTACCCAGTAAGTCTAAAGGCTGACACATAAATCGTGCATCTAATGCCATTAGTATACAATTTACAGTTGGCTTATTAAAATTACTTATTTTCTAAACAGTCGAAAAAAAACGAATTTGGTGTGTTGATTACATTTTGTTTTTGATAGGAAAAAAATTCCTTTCATCAAAGCATTGGCTTGATAAGTGTTGTAGAGACTCTGTTCCATCGAAAGCAACAGCCGAATGTTGGTTTGCTGATGTTAAACGTGACCGTACAAGCACCGATAATGCTGGCCATCATATAGTTATTCCAGAAAAAATAAAGATGTACACAAAATCGTTTTAGAAGACCGTAAAGTGAAGTAAAGAAAGCTGTGTTCAAAATGGGGCCGCAGTTTTTCCCATCGAACCAAAAACAGCAAAACGTCGATCATTCAAAGTGCTGTTTGGAGCTGTTTAATCGTAATAAACAGGATTACTTGCCTCGATTTGTGACAATGGATCAAACATGGATCCACCACTGCATTTCGAAATCTAAACGTCAATCAGCAGAGTAGACAGCAGCTGGTGAAAGCCGTCCGAAGCGAGAAAAACGCAAATGCCGGCTGGTAAAGTTTGTCCGTAATATATTTTCTTCGTCGATTATCTCGAGAAAAAAACCCGTCAGTATCGAATATTACATACAATATATTATATTGTGTTACTGATGCGATTGAATGACGAAATTGTGAAGAAACGGCCTCAAATGCAAAAGACAAAGTGATATTTCAGTAAGACATTGCCCCTTGTCACAATTCGTGGCTACGATAGTAAAATAGCACGAATTTAAGTTCGAATTACTTCCCATCCACCGTATTTTCTGAAATGAGCATCCAGTGATACTACCTGTTCGTTGCCCGTTAAGTGTTGGAATGAATGTAACACTCTTGAAGGAAACTTTGTTAATCAGTAAAATCGATTTTTGCAAAAAAAATGGTTTATTAGTTAGCCTTCGAACTTTTTGAACGACGTGATATATTTATTATTATTTAATTTTCAGTGAACAGTAGTTTAATTTATTCACATATACCTCATTTCTCGTTAACCGGAAGAGAGCTATAGAGCTATCTAAGCCGTTAGCCCTTACAGTTTCACAAGAACTGCTTTTTAATTAATTGAAATTTAAAGAATAATATCAAATTTGTTTTGGTGTATTGAGAGATATCTGCAACCTTAGTTGAAAGATAATGTTTTTATGTGTTTTTTTCACTAGCTCCAAAAATTTGGTGACATATGGCCCGTTTCAAAATTTACAATTTTAATTTTTTTCATTTTTTAACATAATAATTTAATTTTAATTTTAATTTCTTTTCATACACCTAGCACACATTGATCCCCTTTCACACTTCTATCTGAGTTGCTCTAATAAATTCATACACATTTTTATATACGTTCTTTCCCATTCGTAATAATTCAGTCAAACTACTTGCACAGAACATTTCAGAATCAAATGTTCGATGTCCTCCACAACCAAACAGCTTTCACATAATTCACACACAACCAAATTGCGTTTCTTCCAATTTCCAATTTCCATGACTCAGACCACAGAGCGTGTATTGGAGTTGAATTGATCGCTCCCAATACCACTCTGGCACACACATTCTACACAAGCATCAACTTTTTAAACCCAACCTTGGACCCATCACCATATATACTCATTCCATACGAAATTTTAGTTGACACTAGCGCCTTTCGTAACATATCAGTCACACCCGGATGAGCTCCCCATTTTGGTTTGCTCACCATTCTAATCATGTTCAATCTACTCTTACAATTATCAGCCAATTTTTCCATATGCACTTTGAAACTCATTCTTCTGTCAATCCAGATTCCCAAATACCTAGTCAATTTCACACACTCAATTCGCTCATTATATACTCACAAAATTGTTGACTATGGTAAAAGTCGGATTTAGAACAGATTTTTCGATCAGTTGTCATAGTGATTTTGAAAAATAAATGAATTTACCGAAAAATTTACTTAAAATTGACTTTTACCCGACTATTGGCCCTCCGCCAATGTGAACAATTTGTTATATTGAATTTTGTGTATTATTTTGGCATATACGAGTACATATTCATCGTTCCTAAGTTCCCCTGGTGATTCTTTGGTTTGCCTTTAGTAACTTTCCAGTTGAGTACTCTGCCTTCGTTAGCAAATCATAAAAAAATCACAATAAATATGGTACTTTAGGTGATTAAAGCTATCGTAAGTTCAAAATGTTTAGCTTTAATTCAAGTCATGTTATACAGGACCCGAAATCGAATGTGCAGAAGATTGAAATTGTGCAATTACGCAAAGTGACTGGCTATTACGATTGCAATTACGCAAAGTGCCTGGCTATTTTACAGACGTATTAAAGAATATAAAAATGAGTTATTTATTTGTTAATTATAAATAAGAACTAGTTTTATTTTTGAATTTTTAACAATATTTATTAATTCTTCCTTATAGTGACAATAAATTTGAATATTTGATTTTTAAAAGATCGATTTCGGAAATTTCCCTTCCTCAGTTTTTTAAAACAACTATTACATTTCTGGATTTCCTCCTCCGTACCTTTCTGGAAAACTTCTACCTGTTTGTCCGATATACAATTTTGGGCATTCGTCCCATGCTAGTTTGTATACTCCTGCGTCTATTTTTTGGGGTGTTGCTTTAAATTTGAGTTTCTGTTCTAATTTATTACTGTTTTTGTAGGCTATCGTGTATCCGAATTTATTGAAAGTCTTTCCTATTATTTTATGAGTCATTTTATTGTATTCTACACGCATGAATTTTTGGTCTGGATTAGTGTCTGTATTTTCTAATGTGATAAGGTTTAGTTGATGTTTTTTCGCTATATGTTTTTTGTTTATTTCTTCAATTATTGTTGTTTTGAATCCGTTTTTATTAGCTATGTATTTTATAATGTTGAGTTCCTCCTCATAATCACTTTTAGTCACTGGTACGTTATTCGACCTGTTTATCATGTGGTTGTAAGGTGATATTCTATGTTGATTAGGATATTTGTTGTGTGATCTGTTTGTGTGGGTTTTATGTATATTTTAAATACGTGCTTTGAATTGTCATTTTTAATTGTGAGGTCCATAAAGTTAATTTGTTTATTGTTTTCTGTTTCTAAGGTAAATTTTATAGTGGGTTGTAAGTTATTTATTTGTTGGTGTAATTTGTCTAGTTGTCTGTTGGTGCCGTTAAATAATAGTATTACGTCATCTACATATCTACACCAGTTTATTATATTATCTTTGAACAAATACAAATACAAAGTTTTTGCTATGAATGTATCGTTTTTCTAAATGAGTCATGTATATTTCTGCTTAAGTACCTGATAGTGGACTTCACATTGGTAGGCCTTCATTTTGTTTGTAAAAGTCGCTATTATGTGTCAAATAGTTTTATTTTGTGATTTCTGTTATTAGGTTTGTTATTTCTTGTATGTCTATTGTCTTTACACCGTTTTCTATTAGTAAGTTTTTTGTTATTTCTATTGTTTAGTCTATCGGTATGTTCGTGTACATGTTAGTTACGTCAAAGGAGGGTTTGCGTGGTGTGGTGTTTTTTATTAGTTTTATTTTATTGCTTAATTCTATGTTATTTTTTAATGAGCTTAAATTATTTAATATTAGATATTGTTTTAATAAATTATTTACTTGTTTTGCTATCCTATATGTTGGTGCCGTTGTGAAGTTTATTAAAGGTCTCATTGGTATATTTTCTTTATGTACTTTTGGTATGTATTTAAAAAAAATCGGATACACGCCAGCCTACAAAAACAGTAATAAATTAGAACAGCAACTCAAATTTAAAGCAACACACCAACTAAAACTTACACATATGTAAATACAAACTTAACATTACTACACAGAATCAGAAAAAAAAAATCAATTAGACAGACTCGAAGAACTTGAAATATAGTTCCTATTTGTAATTAATTAATTTTAGTGATAAAAGTACACAAAAGTGAAAAACATGAACAAAAATAATTATTTGTATATTCTAAGCGTTAGCACACATATTTATTATCAAAACATAGAACTTTCATCTCTGTGATCATTTTCTATTATTTATCATAAAAAATATGAAACCCATTTTTTATTGTGGGTGCTTCAAAATATGGTGATGGATTTTTGAAATACGATTCTTCGGGTTTATGGCCATAACAAATTTGAAATATGAACTAAATTTTAATCAACTATTATGTGTTTTTACTGGAAGTTATGTCGGCTTATATCTTTTTTCTACACAATTTCTTTTGTTCACAAGATATAATATGTTTGGCTTAGAGATGTACATATATAAAGATGTATACAATAAGATGAACAATGGGATATGACGAAGTCGACATTTTCCCTTTAACCTTCGTAACAAATTGTTAGGCCAAAACTAATTTATTTCAAATTTTTTTAAGATTACAACTGTTTTGTATTCTGGTAAGCAATTCAATATAAATATAAATTGTACTTAGGGTGAGGTAGAAATTATAAGAAGTTGAAAGATCGTACAAAGTAATAAAACCACCAAAAATAAATATGTTTTTGATTCGTTTTTCTATTTGTTTGGTTTATATTTTTACCATTTTGGTTTTATTGCTCTCTATTCCTTTGTATTCTTATAGTATTAATATCTCTATTATCTAAATTTACTTCACGTAATTAATGAACCTAGTATTACGTTATATTATTACTTTGTAGTACATTAAATTTTATTAAACTTACATTATAAACGCTGTAAAATAATTACCAACATAAAACCATAGACGAAAATAATATTAATGGGACGTATCGACACGAATAAAAAATATGTGCTTCATTTGATGGATGCCCATTCACCAGCCGCAAGTAAAGGCTACATCTCGCCCACTATTAGCTGATGCCTATTAGTTGATGCCATCTATACCATTAACAAATTGTGTATGATTCTTGGTAATTTAACAACAACCCCAATTCTATTGGTACCAGGCGGCTAATTTTTCTTATTAATGAGACGTTGAGGAGACGTCTATAATATTATTTTAGTCTATGATAAAACGTTGAGGTGTTTACTTGTTTTATGCTAACCATATGTACGTTTAGCTGATAATTTTCATTAGTAAACAATTGTATCGGATATTATTTTTAAAACTGTAGTGTGATTTAAATATAATGATTACATTTTATTTTTACAAGGACATTTCACATTAATCACATTTACGATTAAACGTTTCTGTTGCCTAGTAGAAGTTTTGGACATAATTTACCCATTAATATATATCTACAATACACTCACCGGCAAAAACCTGCCTACACTCGTTTGATGTTTGAATAAATATTTATTAATAAACTGATTTTGAGCTCTTAATACCTAAAAGTCTTGGGAAATAGAATACTGTGAAAAATATTATTATTGTTGTAATTTGAATTTTTCATAAATTTAATTTCAAATTTTACAACAATTACACAAAGTTTTTTTTGTCCAAATTTTCCACGAAAATAGAATGTAAATTATTACTTTCTTTTACGTAAGATATAGTAATCATGAAATTATCGACCTCAAGATTCTTACAGACTACAAGATCCATATCCTCAATACAGCATAGACCAAATCTATCTATCGCGTAGTTAGCAGTGGTAGTTTCAATAGCAGCTTTCGCGTTTTTTGTACATATACTGTGGGCAAAAAGTAGTAAGACTTTTTAATTTAAATTTCGCGCGGAAAACCATTCGTCGACATATTTTTTTTTCTATGTTGGTATGACTGTCAGTGACATCTGTGCCAAATGTCATTTTTACAATGAGTGAAATTATTATAAATAAGTTCCATTAAATTTTGTGTGCGGAATCAATTTAGTGGTGTCGAAACGTTCAGAATATTGCAAAAAGCCTTCGGTGATAATTGTACGTCGCAAGCAAGTATTTTTGATTGGTACAAATTGTTCAAAGAGGGTCGAGAACGTGTGGACGACAAACCACGTCGAGGACGGCCATAAACATCAACTGCTGGTCAACACGTTAATAAAATCAAGGAATTGGCGCTCGAGAATCGACGATAAACAGTTAGAGATCTTACTGGCATCGTTGGAATATCGGAAGGATCAGTGAAAACCATTTTGAAAGATCATTTGGGCCTAAGAAAAGTGAAAACACGATGGGTTTCAAAATCACTCAATTTTTTGGAAAAACAGCGTCCCGTTCACGTCTGCGAAATAATGCTTTCCTACTACCAGGATGTCATGAAACGTATTATAACTGGCGGTGAGTCTTGGATCTTTGCTTACGACCCGGAAACAGACGATCAATCGGCGGAATATCGTGTCAAAGGTGAGCCGAAGACGAAAAAACCACGTCAAAGCAAGTCAAAAATCAAGGTGATGTTGATAGTTTTCTTCGATTATCGAGGTGTGGTGCACTCTGAATTCCTTCCGACCGGTCAAACTGTCAACAAGGAATACTATTTGAGTGTTATGCATCGTTTGCGCGAGGCTATTCGTAAAAAGAGGGTGGAATTATGGGTCGACAACTCTTGGTTTTTGCACCGCGATAATGCACCTTCTCATACTGCATTGGTTTTACGTGATTTTTTCGCCAAAAATTCCACCCATATCGTTCCGCAACCACCGTATTCGTCTGATTTAGCTTCGTGTGACTTCTGGCTGTTCAGCAAACTCAAACGACCGCTCCGGGGAAACCGTTTTGAGTCAATTGAAGACATTAAACGTGAATCGCTACGCGCATTGGAGGCTATTCCGGAAATTGACTTTAACAACTGTTTCGAGGATTGGAAAAAACGTTGGCACAAGTGTATTGAGGCCGGGGGCATTACTTTGAGGGGGACGAAATAGATTTGGAGAAATAAATAAAGAATTTTAAAATTATGAACCAAGTCTTACTATTTTTTGCCCACAGTATTATATTTGAAAAGTATAGCATTTTTATGAAAACGCTGTGACGAACATAATTTAAATTAAATTTAAAACAAACAATATTTGTTTGGATTATTATTTTAAAGTATTAGCGGAAATTTCGAAGTTTGTTTGAACAAGACGGTTTTTACGAAAATTCTACTAACTTTTTAAATTCAGTGTGGGTTAATTTATTTTGCAATTGTTTGATTGATTGGGAGTGCACGACCAGCTTATTAGGCAAGATATCCCGGAAGGTCTTGCACCAAACAAAACCGAAGGAGTAGGAAAAGAAAGTTAGCTATGACAGACCTGGCTCGGTTACTGACACCTATTAAAGCCAATAGTTTTTTTACAGACGAAAAATAATAATTAATTTCAAATTAATCATAAATAGAAATAAAACAATTTTCAGTATTTTATATAAGTATGAAAATTTAACAATTTTACAGGATTTGTAAGATTAATTTTACAATAATGAATGATTGGCACAGTTCTAGAATCGGTAGTACTAAATAAACTATTATGTAACAATTTAATCGTTATTAGAATTAATCGAAAGAGCTACTCAAGAATCTGTAAAATGATATACTTAATAATTAATAACTGCACAATTCGAGAGATCTTAATACCTGACGTGAAATCTTAAAAGAAACCAGGTAAAATTAATTTATGATAATCAACTGTATGATTTGAATTTAGAACAATAATACATAGATTATAAATCTTGTTCATCATAAGATCATCCATAATTATATCACCAACCTAGAACAAACACTTTCAACTTCATGTCTACCTAAAAATCGTAGAAATTTATTAATTTATATTCTCCCAAATCAACTAAAACTAGATTAAATTAAAACTATCTCATCAACCTACAAGATACAAACATTAGTTAAATACTACCATATATTAAGTTGGAGTAATATAAATCGATTATTTTTACGTTTATTTCGGGGCTTTATTTAACAGTTTTTTTGATAACTTGTTGTTATTTAGAAGGCAATTTTATTATTCAGTTTTTTCAAAACGTCTTGTCCCTATTAGCAAAAAACTGAGATAGATAGTTTTCACAAGCATTTACACCACCAACAGCGTTTGCCATGGAAGTTTGGTACCAGGACCGAACTATAAGGTGGATGCATAATAACCTCGCTCCCGGAGCTTCTGGCGGATCATCATAAACGTGTGTTGCCCTGGTGGAACACGACGCCTCTCCTATTAGCCTTGGCTGGTCTCTTCGAGTCGGTACCTGCCTTCATTAGGTTCAATTGATGGCATTAGAGGTCCAAATTGAGCGTTTGGCCAATAGGCGGCAGCTCAAAGTAGATGATTAACTCCCAATCCCATCAAACACAGCTTAATCTTCCTGGCTGTCAATCCTGGTTTGGCCACCATTTGGGCCGCTTCACCGCCCTTCGCCCATGATTGACTCCGCTTGAGTATGTCGAATGTGGCCCATTTTTTGTCGTCAGTCACCACCCGCTTCAGAAATGGCTCGATTTCGTCCCGTTTGGCCAAGGATTCGCAAATGGAAGCACGGTCCATCAAGTTTTTTTGCGTTAACTTATGCGGAACTAAAATATCGAGGTTATTTTTAAGTCCCAGCCTTATGCAAATGGTTTACAACTGTTTTGTGGTCGATATTTAGCTCCTGGGCGTGGACGATGCTACGATAGCTCGCATGCCGGCCTACTTCGATAATTTTCAGGATTTTATTGACATTTTCGACCATAGGCATTCCAGTACGTGGTACATCTTTGATATCGACATTACCGGAACGGAATCATCGGAATCGACGAAACCAAAATTGCACGTTATTGGCTGTGACAGTATAGGGACCATAGACACCATCCACAATTTCACCTGCCTGACTTGTGTTTTCATCTTATAGCAAATTTTCTCTTTGTTTAGCTCCATCCTTGACCCGTTATAACTCACAACTGAACCGATCATTCACAACAAGGACAAAATAATATTTTTATTACATGAATACCCCTTTCAAACGAGTATAAGTATCGAATACTGCGACAAATTCATTACGAGATATATGCCACTAAAGCCATCTAGCGAAACAAATGGAATTATTTTTCTCCAACCCATTATTTTCTTTATTTAGTAGTTTCCCCATCTATCTATAATTTCGGAAATCAAATTCAGAAATCAAACTCAATATTTAAGTCAGTGTTCTGTAGCTGTTTATTAATCTGCAATTTACTGCCCTAAACTGAAAATTGGTATAACAATGCTGTGATGATAGTAAACTAATATTTTCCCCCCCACAATTTCAATTTATCGTACACCGGAATACATCCACCACCACGAATTTCACACGAATTTACGACGTCCACATGAATGTGATGACCACACGTAAAAAATTACATTGTCAATTAACCAGAGCGAAAAAGATTAAACAAACAATCATAAAATTTATTTCACTATACTGCCATCTATAGTTAAAAATTGGGATAATCGACAGAAACTAGCTCCTTGTATACAAATTGTTAAAACAATGAGGCCATTAGTATTCTAGATAACTATAGCCGCCGATAGTTTACGATTTAAATAACTAACATTTTATATTTAAAAAATTGTGTCAAATGCCCTTTGCTGCAAAATATTGTACTTGTAAAATTGACTAGTTTGAAAAAATACTAACCTTTTATATTAACAAATTGCACCTTCTACAATAAATATCCTTCAATACAAAATATAGTTCGTGTAAAAATGGTTTAGAAATCGTGTAAAATATCTTTTGTTTTTCGTAATGTCATTTTCAAACAATTATCGAAATGTATCGATGTGTATATATTTTTTAATCGTTTCGTCTAGTTTAATAATAATTTCTGTACATCCAAAAGCCTGTTATTCCGGATTACTTAGGTACATTGGAATAAAATAATTGTTGATGACTATTTGTTAGGTATTAAATATTGTTTCAAATGAATATACATTCTTATTAGCTTTATGTTTTCTGTTTATAATTACGTTTTGTTTGTAGTTGACGTTTCATTTTCGCTTAAAAAATGCCATAGAAGAAATTAGCAATTGGGCAGGTTACAATACAATCAAAGGTACATTTTTTCCATCTTTCGCTATTTTTCGTTTGCTATCGTGTAATGTTTTAATTTTTTTATATTTTTATGTGTTGGAATATTATTTGGTTCTTTTTTGTTTTCTATTTTAAAATATAAAAAATTGGTACGCCTACAAAAAATTACTAATGAGGTGAGGAGAACTTCATTTTGTTAAAGGCGGCTAAAGATGAAACATGTAGTAGTAGTTGCTTTACCGAAGAATTCAACACGGAAAAAAAATAATTTTATATAACATGTATATTCTGAATATATCAGGCTCAGAATATAGAAGATTTTAAAAGGGGTTCCATACAGCACGGCACATTTTACAATGGGATAAGCTAAAACAGGATGTAATAAAACAACAACATATCACAAAACAGTACATGGTATCATGTATTAAGTAGGTAAAAAGTGGGTATCGGTTCAAAATGTCGGCAACAAGTTATAGTCTCCTCAGTTATAGTCAGCTAATAAAAAATTTTAGTGTAAAAAGCAATTATAATCGGTATTTCAATCAAAGTTTTTGTTCGGTGTCGTCCATTTTTTTATTTAATACGTTAACTATGGACTAAAGTGCAATTAATCAACTGGTACTTTACATTTGTGATGTAAAATAAAACAATAGTTTTAAGAATCTCTCTTTTAAAAATATATTATAGTTCATTAATAGTGTTCATCAATAGCAAAATTATATTATACTGAACCCCTACACTTTTTCACATATTGGTAATGCTTCTTTTAATATTTGTTAAAATAAATTTTATTTTTAAGTTACTGTTTAAAAAAAATAAATTAAATGTTGATAATAATAAAATAATAAATATACAAGTTTTTCAAAGAAACAAATAAAAATAAAATATAAAAAATTAAAATATATTAATTAACAAAAATAATAAAATAATTTTGTAAAACTGTACAGGTAGATTGGAATCTTCTAATCGATTATGAAGTTAGAACTATTTTTTCATTAATTTCTGGAATAATCCCACGATCGACGGAGCGGTAACTATTTGCAATGACAAATCGGTGGACCTTTTAATAGAAGTGCCCATCCCAGGCTAATTTTCGTTGCTCAAATACGTAAAATATCATAAGACGCGCACTCAAACTTAAATAGCGGGAATTCTCACGATGAGCGGGTCGTCATACTCGCTCGGTAGATAGCTATAGGAGTTCAGAACTTATATTAATCAATAAATTTGCGGACCTTTTAAACCCTAAGACTATAGAATTTTTCACATTACCCGTGTTACGTATATTCGAATAGCGGGAATTCCCACGACTAACAGAATTTATCACTTGTGCTCGAGACAACCGAAAAGGTTCAAAATACAATCTTGGTGAGAGATCGGTCGACCATCCTTAAATTTTAACAGTACAATTTGTTTCTTCCAAGGAGTTCATGAATAAAAATTCAATTATAAAATAAATTATCAAATTACTAGAGTATAAAGAAAAAGTATGGGATGAAAAAATCGTGGGATGAGAAATACGTCTTATGTATATAAAATGTAAAAAGTCTGGGATGTGTTTTTAACACTTGTGCTGCTAGTGGTATTTTTTTAAATCGTGGGATGAAAGTATGGTATAACTTCAAGACGATGTAGAATGCTAGAAAATTAGTTTAGAAAGATTCAAATTCAAATAATTGTTATTAAACATTTATTAATTCTAGTGATCGCGTTCTAAATCATGCTTGTGTTGATTAATGTTGAATATGGATGGCCAAATAAAAATGAAAGAGAAAAATAAGTTTTGATGATAATGAATTATTTGGTTATCATTAAGTCGGAGAACTTGCTCATAAATTGTGAAATATTATAGTCTAGCTTTGACTGTGTTAGGAATAGAGGCATATGATTGAGTTAATATGGTTAATATAATTAGAGTTTCTGCATCTGGGTGCTTTGCGCCCCAATCCCAGCTGCTGAGCTATCGTATTGTTTTTAAAAATTATTTTTTCAGGATAATTTTGCAGTAATTGTACATATGTAATTTTGTATCGTCCCATGAAATTATGCTATCAATGTTTCATGATTGTTATGAGTAGATAAGTTATAAGATTAGTAAACTACTCTTTAAACGTCAATTTAAACGTTAAACCTTAATAAAAGTAGTGAAGCATGCTGTACAAGTAAGTTGTGTATTGAAAGTATAATGAAATATAATAAATAAAAATGAAATTTTTATCGGTATTATCAAAGAAAGAAATTGATAATTAACCGATTAATTTAGATTCCGGTTTGTATATTTTAAATACTGTTCCTGAACAACAAAGTATAAATTTTTGACTTAGAACAATCTATTTATAAGTTGTAGACGTCACTCCTAAACTGTCGTGATGACTTAGAATAGATTTCTGTTCTCTAAGAAATATACCAAACACTCTAAAGTTCTAGTATTAAAAATGTGATCGTGAAATCAATGGTACACCTCGAATCGGTATGAAATTATTTGCAACTTCTAAAGCACAATATATCTTTTGTAACTGTCTGTTATTGATTATAGAGAATTTTATAATTCTTTTGCTGATATGGACAGAAAATTTATTACTAGTTGTTTCAATATGTTACTTAATAAAATCGATTAAATTTTAAAAAAGCTTCATTCAACTATTTGTTGTTTAGATTTGTTGTATTTATCATGTTACAATTATTATCGCAGATAAATACATTCGCTGGTTCATTTTGATTGGAAAGAGTATGCTTACTTTTGTCGGTAAGTGTAAACATATATACATATTTAATAATGTCCAGGAAAGCCCGTCAGTGATTAGACTAAAAAATATAAAAAATGCCCTTATCTAATTCCAACTGAATGTGAACATTTAAATAAACATAAAACAGTATTACAATGCCTGCTCTTCAAAATGCATATTTTTGTGCTGAATTACGCACTGGTGTTGGTTTAATTGGTTGGATAGGAACAATTGTAACTAGCTTAATTTTGTTTTATTTTTGCAATAATTTGCATCATGGTTATGTTATTGAAGCGACATTTTCGTCTAACCTCTATCAATTTAAAACGGATTTTAGCATATGGGAAGTGATTGTCGTGTTATTAAAATGGATTTATTATTTTTGTGCATCATTTCTATTAATTTTAGCTGCATTAAAGGTAATTCTTTTAATGAATTTTGTATTTCACAAAACAATCATTTTAAATAATCTCAAAATTATTTCAGAAAAAACAAATACTTTTACTGCCGTGGCTAATCGTAGCCATTGTTGATATAATCGTAATAGCGTATTACGTATCTTACATGGGATTCGCTGATAAACCATTCATCGTGTTTATTATTTATCTTACCATCTTATTTACTTTGTTATATAATTGGCTGATAGTATATTCATTTTACCAGGAACGAGAGAATGCCAGTTCAAGAAAAAATTGGAATTACACGTCTATGATTCGCTAGTGGTGATAACAAATGACGTTCATTAAAATTTTTATATAATTTTTGAGATTAATCTTAAATAAACAAATAAAAAATTTCCAGTGTATTACCATGATAAATAAAATACTCTAGTCCAAATTAATCGCTTCTACCCATTTTGTAATATTTTTATTTATGTGGATTGTGTATTTAATATTAAATGTGAATAAATTAAAATTTCCGTCTAACTAAAATTATGCATGTTAAAGTTGAACATGTAGTTAAACATGAAGTTCGTTAAATAATAAAACCAAAAAAATTGTATGAGATCGCCATGCTTCTAATTTTAGTTATTGATTTTAAATAATTTTTCCATTAATTCTGTTATAATAATAATATTAAAAATTATTGATCAATTTCCACATCAGATTAATTGGAAAAATGATGCGAATATATTAATAAAATTTAATGGAATTTATTTCTAGGCAAAATCAAACATTTTCTGCTATTTAACGTTTATTACCTTATTTCGCAACAGAAATAATCGAAAAGGGTGTTATGGAACAGAAACGTTTTGCTTGGTATATTTTTCTTAGACACATTATGGACAGATTGTTCACGAATTAAACTCTATGTGAGTTGAGAAATTAATTGTGATAGGTGGAATTAAACTATACTCAGAAAAAATGGGCTTAAATCCACGTTTATGTTATTCACATATATGTAGTTTATTTTTAAAAGGTTTAGAATAATTATTATTAAAACCATCATTTAGGATACGTTCCCTGAAGTAATATAACGAACACATGAAAGACTATATACCGTTTCAAAAACTAAATTTTTTTTTGTTATATCTTAAAATGTATATTGCCTAAGGTTGTACATTGTGGGAGAATATGGCCAACACCCGACATTTTGTACTTCGATTTTGAGTAAAACGCACACACAATGCAAAACAGGTACCACAGTACAAATGATTAGAACATACTGCTAGGGTAATTTCAAGTATAATTAAACAAGTTCCGAAAATGCTCTGCTATCAATTTAATCCAAATTTGAAATTTTTAGTGCTGGGGCCTTACAATGGTTTTTGGTCGTTCATTTTCGACAGCGAACGTTACCTATAGTAAATCATTGTCATTGTTGCTGCAGACGTATTTGTTTGTGAGACTGTCTCCATGCCGAAATTATTACCGATTCACACTGCGTTGATCTGCGTTAATGGCGAAGTTAAAACCTGTTACCGTCCTTGCTCCTTGGAGGAGCATACTCATTTACTATCTTCTATTTCGTTCTCTAGCTAATTCGCACATACATCCTACGTCATGTAAATACAAAAAATATCTAAGGGTTCTTTAAAACTCCTTACGTCAAAATTTAAATTACGGGCGAGGTTGCACCAAGTCTTTCATCAAAATCAACGACTACCCACTTTACCAATGTCATCGTTTGTATTCTCCTTCCATTAACAGCCACCACATCCTAATGCCTAGGACACCTTTAAGTTGGATCATAACGGTCCTGAAGGAGCGTAGCTCCATTTTGGCACTATTGCACTAATTAGCCATCCTCTCTATGGCGTTCTGCACTTTCTCCTGAATGCTGAGTTTGGAATTGCCAGCAAGGAGCATAACTTTGATGTCTGCTAGTGCTAGATCTTGGACATTATCCAATACATTATCGCATTAGCGTGTAGAAGCGTTCTCTGTGTACCTATCTTCTCTGAAGCCGAACTGCTTGTCGCTGTAGCGACTCCTTCCGCTACTCTGGAATATGTTCATCAATCTGCTAGCAATCAATTTCTCTATTAATTTACCTAAGACTGGAACCAGCAAAATTGGCCGGTATGTTTTGAGATCGGTGTTTTTCCAAGCTTTTGGGAAAATTCTTTTACCTTTACATTTATTCAGGAAGCTAATAATACTTGGTCCAATGATTGACCAAGACCTTTATATTACCTCGACCTCTAAGTTGTTTAGGCTTGGCCTGTTTCTTCACTGTAGAAGTGTTCCACCCACCCGTTGTAGAATATCAAACGAAAACCTGTCGGAGTTGTGAACTTAAGATTTAGAATTGAAGAACAGATAATAACATTACGTAAGTGATCCAGAAAAAGTAAATAATTATCAAATTGGCGTAATCATTCAGACTAGATATATTAAATTGAAGTATTGTAACGTGCGTTCCATTTACGCATCGCGTATACTGCTTAAACCAACTTTTGGGACACAATGTATATATTTGCTATTACGCCTAAACGATTACTAAGCACAACTAATTATACCATTTGAATCATTATTACGCCGGCGATGTCGGCATGTTATTAATATAGTATACTCTAGGCGGATTCTTATAATTAAAAATGACTTGCATTATTGGTGTATGCACCATACGCTGTCCGCAAATCGTACGATAATTCGTTTTTTATTGCATTAGCGGATTTTTCCCTGTTTTAGGCCATATAAATACCGAATGTTTTTTTTATTCTTTTTCTTGTAGAACACTAAAAAAATTTTTTAGTCAGTTTTGAAATTTGATTGGGTAGAAGTGAAAAGCCAAGGAGCATAACTCTTAAACTCTATTCAAATAAAATTAAATTATAAAATTTTGGAATATTTTTGGTGGTCCGTGCACCAATTTTGGAGATTACCTCGAAGTAATTTATACAAGTGCAAATAATGATTGAATAATATTAATCCGTAGAATATTATGTAGAATTTTTGGAACATTCCGAATCAAAAGTTTTGTGTTACGTGCATGAATAAAACGGAAACTATAAATTGCGAATACACCATATTTATATCGCACATCTCAGACAAAAAGACTATAAGTACTATAGTTAGTGTCTTTTTGAATTATCATATATTTGAATAGCCCTGGCCAACCTCTATTACAAAAAAAAAATCAGAAGTTACAAGCCTTATAGAAGTACTTTAACTCAATAATTTTCAAAATATCCGATCAAAAACATAACAAGTTGACTGATTTTGCACAGGGAAGAATTTCTAATTAGTAAGCTGAAACTACTTGTGATTTTGTTGATGGTTTTACATTCTATCTATTAAATGATAAGTACACTTTAGTGCAAATTTTGTTTATTGTGTATTTACTATAAGTTCCATTTGTAGTTTTCTTCATATTAATATTTCCAATCTAATAACTATTGCAATTAACAAATACAATTTTTTTGTTGGAAAAATTCAAACTTATTGATATACCAAAAGATACTGGAGGTTTGTTTAATTGCTATTAAATTAATTTTTTAGCTATAGTTAAATTTAGAAATATAACGTAAATACTAGTTTTTCAAAGTTATACTTTTTTATTAGGACTATTTGAGAAAAAATGCAGTCCAATCAATGATGATGTGATAGATTTTGAAATACTTAAAGACGAATACTTTTCGTTTAATGGAGAAAATTTAATTGAAAGGGGCAAAAAAGACAGAGAAACGAAAACGATTGGTGACGAAAAAGTGAAAAAAACAAAGAAATTTGGGACAGAGTTACAACAACTATTTGGATGTTCAAATTCAACCCAAGACTCTGACGAAAGGATGTCTACCGAATTATAGAAATAAATGTCAAAAAAAAATTTCTACTACTTTGAGAGAAATTATATTAAAATTCTATTACAATTTGGGTTCAAAAAAGCGTCAGTGGAATTATATTGCAAGGTGTGTGGACGTTGTTGACAAAAAGTCACAAAAATTTCGCCTAGACCGAGTACGAAAAATTCATCAAGAATTTATAATTTATATGACAAGACAATGTAAGACAATGTTCCTCGATACACTTTGTATCTCTAATCAAGTTGTGGAAGCAGCTTTAGAAAAATTTGTTAATGGAGAATCAGACAACAGAGGTATTACTATATGATAAATAAAATTTGTATAAAAATTTCATAGGTTCTGTTTTCGTAGTTAGTGATAAAGCTTTGTATCTAAAAGAAAATTATTATTTGTACAAATATCGTAAACCGATGTATTGATTGATTTGAGTGCACGGCCAAGACTAAGCAAATATCCCGGATACGCCGGGCCTATCATGCACACTTTTACACATCACAAAACACACAGACTTGACAGACTTGATCCGGTTACAAAATTATCGACTTGGGCTGGACTCTAACTAGCAACCTTAAGGTTGACAATACTAGGCATGGACCTTAACCACTTTACCATTAAGAGTTATATATCGTAAACCTATGTATAGTGTAACCAAATTGATTAATTATTTAATTAATTAATTAATTAATTTATTAGGTAAATTCACACGACCTGTAAATGAATTGACACATCTCTATGTTTCCTATATAGAGTCTCACTACTTAAGAGTGCAGACTGCCCAAGTATATTTAGATGGTAATGAAAAAGTTTCGAAACGAAAATGTTTCGTCTCTTTGAAGAATGAATAGAAAAAGTAACAGAACGCCAGTATCGGGATGTTTTTAACAACTGCTTCAATATTTCTTTCTTTGTTCCAAGGAAGGTCCATTGCAACGAATGCACTATACATGAAAATATGTCTACTGCCGAGAAAGAAAAGTCCATTCAAATTTACGAATATCATCAATCAATGATCAAGAAGCACGAAAATTAAAGGATATTGAAAATGCAACAGCAATTTTTAATAAAAATATTGTAACTGTAACGGTTGATTTTCAAAAACTGTTACAATGCCCATTTGGTGAAACTAGTATTTTTTATTACAAAAGAAAGCTGGCTATTTAAAATTTTACCATATGTGATTTAGCAAACAAGCAAGACCATTGTTTTGTATGGGATGAAACGACAGGTAAACAAGGATCATATGAGGTACCGAGTTATCTGTATATGTTTATGAAAGCAGAAATATCAAAAAATCAAAATATTAAAAAATTTTGCTTCTCGTCTGACAATTGTCCAGGGAAAAATAAGAACAAAATAATATTCTCATTTTATTCTTGGGCATCAGCGAAATTAAAAGTTGACAGATCGCATAAATATCTCGAGAAAGGTCACACACAAAATGAAGGTGATTCTGCACATGCACTAATTGAGAAAAGGCTTAAAAACCAAAAGTTATATGTTCCGTCACAGTACTTTAGCCTAATGAGAAATAAGAAAAGCAATGGTTCGCCTTATGATGTATATGAAATGGAGCAAAAACATATATTTGACTATTTGACTTCAAAACGTATTCTACTTATTTCCAATTTCAAAAAAATACTAAAAACGAGAAAGTTAATATATCAGAAAAACGTGAAATTTTTAGTTCAAATAACACACCAAATAATTTATATTATAGAACGGACTTCAATAACGAAAGTTAGTTAGTAAGTTTTAGTAATATCATTATGTACGATAACAACGAAATAAAAAAAGAGGAAGAAAGTAAATAACGATGTACCTGCACTTTACACGTGTGAACTGGCACCTGTAGATACTTCTATTATTATATGAGCAAGCGGTTGGCAAGGTCGAGGTCGGGGACGTGAGCTGCATGCGGCGAGGTCAAGCGGTCGGCAGGCGTTTTCCGGACAGATTTTTTGGATGAGTCTGAGATTTGTTTTTTCTATTTTTTTTTCTATTATGTATTTATTAAATTTTTTTCCCTCTAATTAATTTTTTGTTGTTGTAATTGTATTTCCTTTTTTAGTTCAAATTTAAATTTGGTCTTGCTTAACTTGCCTATAGTGATATTTTTTTAAATTGATTAATCATTGTTGTTTTTTCTTTTTTTATATTTAGCGACAATTCAGTTTTGCTTGCAGGTGCCGTGCCCCGGATGCAGGAAAGCGCCTTTCTTCGTTCGAGGAACCAGGTAATCTCTTTGTGGTCTATATATATATATAGTTTTTTTGAGTACCGTTTTATTCTAGTTCACTAGTGTACTAGTTCACAAATTAACCAATTTAAAATGTTGCTCTTTTAATATTTTGTTCTTTTCTAAAATTTTGTTTTCTCAATCACAACTTTTGTGATCTTTTTGAATTGTATTTTTTGTTCTTGTTCTTTATATTTTTCTTAATAATTATCATTTGCTAATAAATATAATATTAAACATGAATATGTCTAGTAAAGTCAATATGCATGAGTGAGTGGAGATGGACCGAGCGTGTGTGGATGGAATGAGGTAAGTATAGGAGAGAGTCGGAGTGTTTCTCTTCTTTTTTTTTTCTCTCTCTTATTTCTGAATGTTTTTTTTTTAATGTAACCTGGAATATTTCCCGAGTGTACCACCCAGTACCAAAGACACCTTCACCGATAGAGCTAGCGACAAAACAAAAGGAGTATGTACACTGGGAGGGTCATATTCGACTCCGTAGTTAATTTGAAAAATATTTTAATAATTTTCCCTTTTGGTAACGGCATCCACACCAATATCTAACTGAAGATTTAAAAATGTAAACAAAAATACAGAATATTCCAAAACAGCTCATTAAAACCAATAACATATTAATTAAAGCAATTAGCTCAGAAATTAAAAATTATCTTGGCTAATGATAAAGTTGTTGCAAAGAGCCCGAACTCAGACTCGACTTTGCTTAATTTATAATATTTTCGAGCTGGCCCGAAAAATATAGAAAAACTGCATTACTTTTACTTATTACCCTATTTTTTTTTACATCAGCATACTACAACAAGATTGGATTTTACAAGCTAACACTAACCAATAGAATAAAATTTAATGAATAAATATATAATTTGTATATGAAAAGCCAATTTACTGAAAATTTCAAAAAATTAGTCTGCATTCAAAATACTGAAATAAGCACGAACCTAATTTCCACCTCGTATAGAAATGGGGCTACATAAATTGGCGTTCAGATGGCCTACACTATTTCAGAACAGTGGTCGAAGTCTCGGGCAATTCATGTGAAAACCGCCACAGAAGAAAATTTCTTAGTAAATTTTTTGTTGAAAATCGTTACATTCTGAGACTAGCACGAACCTTCTTTCCACCTCGTACAGAAATGGGGCTCCACTATTAGGATTTAAGATGGCTAACACTAATTCAGGGCAGTGGTCGAAGTCTCGGGTAATCCTTGTGAAAACCGCCACAGAATATAATATCTTAGTATTTTTTTTGTTTAAAATCGTTACATACTGAGACTGGCACGGACCTGCTTTCCAGCTCCTATAGAAATGGGGGTATATTTTTTTAATTCCAAATGGGGAGCACTTCTTCATGGCAGTGACAGAAATTTTAGGTAGTTCCTGAGAAAAACCGCCACATAATAAAATGTATCGGTATTTTTTCAGAATCTTACGTAATCATTGTACTCGTATTTTGAATACAGACTAATTTTTTGAAATTGTCAGTAAATTGATTTTTCATATACATAGTATATATTTATTCATTAAATTGAATTCTATTTTTTCGGGATAAGAAGTTATGGTAATGCACTTTCTCCAAATTTTTCAGGCCAGCCCAAAAATATTATAAATTTAGCAAATACACATTTTTTCGGGCTAATTTTCGGACCATCTTCACATGGGTTGAATTATATACAAATTAATCATATTATTATTATTACATATAATTATTATTATGATTAGAAATGATTTTAAACAAATAAATTAGGTATAGTAAAATAATATAAATTAATTGTAAACTGAAAATTTTATAAATTTTCAAAATTTGTATAATCAAGTAAAAGTAAAATATCATCATTCGATAAACGAAGCGATATTTTTGGTGTTGGGGTACAGCGTATCATTAAATTATGTGGCTCTAATACTGAGATATATGGCATATACCACTGGATACGTTTTGGTAAAACCACCAAATTGGTATAATAGTGCAGGAATTTTGTGCAAAAGTAGTAAATAATTCCAATTGGAATGAAATTTTACAGGGTTGTAGTACTACTTGAAGACAGTATTTTAGAAAAAATCCCCATCTCTAAAGGTTGGCCAACCATGGTATGTTCAAACAGTGTAGGTATTGCTTCAGTTTGCTGATGAATTTCGATTTATTATGGGTGTTTGCGATAAATTCGCTTTGAGAAATTATGCACGTCATATTGCTCTCTACTTCGTTGTTTGCTGAAATTTTGACAATAGCTCTTCTCTTTTGTTCTTCTCCTTTCGTGGTGGCGTTGTCCGGATAACCATCAGACACTACCGTTGTGTTTCTGCCATAATGTTTTAAAACATAATCACCATAAATTTGTAGAATCGTGCCATATGTCACTGGATTTGGCCATAATACCGAGTGAAGTAGATGGCCTCCATCTACAACATACTTGCAGTTTATTGCAAAATTGTCCCTAGCGATGTCAGCTCTTTTAAATATGGTTTTGATGCTCGATTTTGTTCGATTACATAGGAGACCATCGTTGAAAAGAGAAGATGGAGCTGAAGCCAATTCATATTTGAAATAAGACTGCAACTCTTTCGGACTTTTGACGACACAAACAATTCGATGAAATAACTGCAGCGAGATTATGACGAACGATTCGTTATTTATTTTTATTCCCTGAACCTGAGCTGCAATTGGAATAACTTTGTGTTTTCTTGCGTAAACGATATCCGCAAAACTTTTACCCAATGTATCGTATCTTTATCCAAAGCACTATCACAGGTGATATTGGAATCAGCAACAAGTCCAGTTAACAAACTGACAAGATCACCAGCCCGATTCCGAAATGGGTTACGTTGTTGAAGCCAAAAAATAAATTTGTTTTTGTCCAGATTGTCTCTTGCTTTCATACTGCCTCGGCGCTCAACATGTTGTTCAAAGTAATTGATGATTGTTCTGTAAAAGTGTCCATAGCGGATATCACAAGCATGCTAACGGGCGTAGAAATAATCCATTTTAAAATAGTGTCATCGGTAATGCCTCGTCGTCGAAATAATCCTCCTATCAACTTCATTGATCGCATAAGTGATTGTTCTATGCACATGTCCGTCCAAATGCCGCTCCATTGTACACTTTTCTTCTTATCGAAAAGTTTTCTCATAGCACACTAATGGTGTATACGGCTGGATAGGACTTAGTTACACCAACAAATTGATATAAATCCCATTTATCATGGCGATAAAATATACTAAGTAAGTAAGTTTAATTAGTGAATCTATCAACTCCGACAGAGATATACATAAATTCGGAACCATTTATTGGAACCCCGATTCTATGTATTTTTCGGCAGTTACAGCTGGTGAAGTTAACAATATTATTTATTCACTTAATGATAGTAAAGGTTGTGGTCCGGACAAAATTTTACTCAAAGAGCAGATTTTTACTCAAAACTTTTGTCAGAAAATTTTTAATGAACGTTTGTTAACTGGTATCTATCCTAATTGTTTAAAGGTTTCGAAAGTTATTCCCGTTTTAAAAAATGGTGATAGTTTATCAATTAATACTTACAGACCTATTTCAACTTTATTAGTATTTGACAAGATTTTTGAAAAATTACTCTTCTCCCGATTGGTAAATTTTCTTGACTCAAATAACTTTTCCTATTCACATTAACATGGTTTTAGAAAGGGAGCTGGTACGGAATTAGCTCTGGTTGAAATTTCAAATATGATCTTTACAGCTTTTGATAACAAAAAATATGTTGGAGCGCTTTTCTTAGACTTACAGAAAGCTTTTGATTGTATTGATCATGAATTGCTACTTAACAAATTATATATTTATGGTATACGGGGTGTTCCTTATAACTTGCTGAGAAGCTATTTATCAAATAGAAAACAGTATGTCATGGTAAATGAAGTTAAAAGTAATATGTTGTATATCAAATGTGGAACAAGGCAGTGTTCTGCGACCACTTTTATTCTTAATCTTCATTAATGATATCTCTTATTTACCATTAAATGGTGAAATTAGAATTTTTGCAGATGATACTGCTTTATTCTATGAATCCTTAGATGCCAGTGGGATAATGAATGACATGAATCGCGATCTCGAAATATTATTAGAATACTTCAAATCCAATTACATCTCACTTAATATATCTAAATCTAATGATATTTCATTCCCCATATAAACCAATATTTACGAAGTCGCTGAAGTTAGCCCGAACCCGAATTTTTTTGGTTCTTGTCTTAGATAAGTGTAGTCATCCCGAAAAAGTGTAAATAGTAAAAAAATGTAGCCTCATCCCGAAAAAATTGAGAAATAAAAAATTAAAGCAATTTTCAAACAAAAATATTAAAGTGTAAAATAATGTTTTCGAAAGCAGTAGAAAACAAAAATATGGATTTTAAATAATATTAAAGCCACAAAAGATAAATACTATTTAAAATTAAATTATGCATAAATTATACACCGAAAAATGATCTCCATATACTGTCATACAACGGGATAAACGGCTAAATAAACCAAAGTACTGACTGCGATGTAGAATTTACCCTATATCCATATCAGGTGGAATTAACTTTTTTTTATTTGTTAATCTAACCGAAAAGCGATTTTTTGTGTATTACCATGGACCCACATTAATTTCTGTACTGAAATACCTAGAGAAATAGCCACCAAATGGCGTAAACGGTCAGATAGGCCAATGAAGTGACTAAGATGTAGAAACTACCCTATGTCCATATCAGAGGGAAATAACCTGTTTTTCTGGTTTGTTTATGTAACAGAAAAGTGTTTTTATGTGTAGTTACCACAGGCCCACATTAAATTCTCCACTGAAATACCTAGGGATATAGCCACTCAATGACGAACACGGTCAGATCGGCCAATGCACTAGTTAAGACGTACAAACCACCCTATCTCCATATCAGGTAGAAATAACCTGTTTTTTGGTTTGTTTATGAAACCGAAAAGCGATTTTTTGTGTAGTTACCACAGGCCCACATTAAATTCTGTACTGAAATACCTAGAGATATAGCCACCCAATGACGTACATGGTCAGATCGGCCAATGCACTAGCTAAGACGTACAAACCACCCTATGTCCATATCAGGGGGAAATAACCTGTTTTTTGGTTTGGCCCACATTAAATTCTGAACCCAAATACCTAGAGGTATAGCCACCCAAAAGGTAAAAACGGTCAGATAGGCCAATGTAGTGACTAAGATGTAGAAACTACCCTATGTCCATATCAGGTGGAAATAACCTGTTTTTTGGTTTGTTTATGTAACAGAAAAGTGTTTTTTTGTGTAGTTACCACATGCCCACATTAAATTCTGCACTGAAACACCTAGGGATATAGCCACTCAATGACGAACACGGTCAGATCGGCCGTGTACAGAATTTAATGTGGGTACATGGTAATACACAAAAAATCGCTTTTCGGTTATATTAACAAATAAAAAAAAGTTAACTCCACCTGATATGGATATAGGGTAGTTTCTACATCGTAGTCAGTACTTTGGTTTATTTAGCCGTTTATCCCGTTGTATGACAGTATATGGAGATCATTTTTCGGTGTATAATTTATGCATAATTTAATTTTAAATAGTATTTATCTTTTGTGGCTTTAATATTATTTAAAATCCATATTTTTGTTTTCTACTGCTTTCGAAAACATTATTTTACACTTTAATATTTTTGTTTGAAAATTGCTTTAATTTTTTATTTCTCAATTTTTTCGGGATGAGGCTACATTTTTTTACTATTTACACTTTTTCGGGATGACTACACTTATCTAAGACAAGAACCAAAATAATTCGGGTTCGGGCTAACTTCAACGACTTTATTTACGGTACCTCCACTTAAAGTGAATAACAATATGATAGAAATAGTTAATTCTTTTAAATATTTACGAGTAAGTTTTGACGTTCATATGTGTTGGCAGGATCATATTAATTATATTAGTAACAAAATTGCTCCACGGGTGTTGTTAATGATTTATTTCTCGTTTATTATTATCTGCTACGGTCTACTTACATATGGAACAGCCACTGCGACTAGGCTAAATAAAATTCAAGTAATGCAGAACAAAAGTTTAAAATCAGTTTATAGATTGCCATTTCTGTTTCCAACTAAGGAACTATATTGTAATCAGAATTATTTAATGTTACCCATTAACGTGTAACATAAATTTCAAATAACGTTATATATAGGGTGGGCTAAATATTTTTTTTTTAAAATGCAATAAAACAAAAAGTTCTCAATATTTTTTCAAATTTATTTTTTCATTGTAAATAACAATACTTTCGATTAATTATGGAATACTATTTCATTCATATGACTGCCTCGGCTGGCCTTGACGTACCCCACACGGTCGGTCCAATTTTTGAGCACATTTTCGATGGTATGTGGCATTATGTCTTCAATGGCAATGCGAATATTGTTCTGGAGAGCATCAATCGTTGCGTTTATCGGTGTAACACTGATATTTGACGGCACCCCAAAGATAATAGTCCAACGGCGTCAAATCACAGCTCCGAGGCGGTCAAATCACGTCAGCGTTTCGGCTGATAATTCGTTCTTCGAAGACAGTGTGCAAACGATCAATTGAAACGTGTGCTGTGTGGCACGGAGCGCCGTCTTGTTGAAACCAAATGTTGCCTATGTCCTCCTCTTCAAGTGCCGGGAACAAAAAATCGTTTATCATGGCGTGGTAGCGCTCACCATTGACAGTAACGGCGGCCCCTTGCACATTTTCAAATAAAAATGGCCCAATGATGCCACTGGACCAAAATCCGCACCAAACAGTCACTCGTTGAGGATGCATCGGCTTGTTTACGATCACGTGCGGGTTCTCCGTGCCCCAAATGCGACAATTCTGCTTGTTTACATAGCCGCCAAGATGGAAATGCACCTCATTCGAAAAGATGATTTTTTTGCCAAAATTTTCGAATTAATGTTTCAATATTTCCCAGCGTTGTTCAAGCGAATCACAACCATTTTCGTTCAGCGGAAGGATAATACTAACTTTGTGTCAAATCAGAAGTGACATAACCCTTACCATACTCAAAAAAACCGCTAGTTCAAAAAAAAAATTATTTGGCCCACCCTGTACGTATAAAACACTACATATACCTTCAGTTTTATCTAATATTAAATTTGATTTTATTCATCATATTTATAAAACTAGAAATTGTGACTGAATTAATTACCATCACATAAAACAATTTGGTAGAAAGTCGATTACCTTCTTGGGACCATTTATTTATAATCAAATACCTAACAATTTAAAAAAAAATCTGAAACATTTTTGAAATTAAGAATAGTATTAAAAAGTATTTTAAGTCAAATATTGAATTGTAATTTTAATTTTAGGCAATTTATGTATTATCGTTGCTGTTTTTTGTTTTTTTTTGTTTTGATATTGTTATTTTCTTATTACTTTTTAGATAGTAATAGTTCATTTTGCTGTACATAATACGCAGATTATTCTTGAAAGGACTGTAAATCCAGTGAATAATCTAGTAGTTGTGTTATAACTAAGAATATAAATAAATAAATAAATACAAATATAACTTTTTAATGTTTGTACGGGAGTATTCGAAAACTGCCTTAGTTTGAATGTTAAATTGTAATGTACGTAGTAACAAAAAGTATTGTTAAACTTGGCTATATTCAGTATCATACTGTACTTTTGTTTATGACGACCCAGTTTTAAAATATCCAAAAGCACCGGAAGGTCACTACTATATGTGTTATGGATTAGAAGATCGCAAGTGGAAAAAATACGATGAACTATGAGTTTACGTACCGTTAATACGCAATACTAATTCTGAGCAAACTAACCCACAAGTGATTATATATCGGAAACTATAAAATGTAACCGAAATGTTAACCTAGTGAAGCCGGTAATAAACGTATACTAGACAGACTTATAAATTAAATTTAATATAAGGGGTGGTCCATCTAGCGTTTGCAATTTCAACTACCAGTTATTTCGAGTGTGGCAACACTTACGTCATTCTTGTTATGACAAAAATTAAGTTTAATGTTTAACATTTACGAAATGGGTCGCTTTACGCTTGAACAAAATTGGGAAATATTGAAAACTTACTTTCAAAGTGGTGAGTGTTCTACCCAAACTATAAGAAATTCAGTTAGAAAATTCATTAGAAATGAAACGCCTGCAAGGCAATTTGTGGATCAATTTGTGAAGCGAGTTCGTAAAAATGAATTGTTATTGGATGAACCAATACGTGCACATGCAATATCAGCACGTACGGCCGAGAACATTGCAGCTGTTGCTCAGAATGTGTCTGAACATCCATCAACATCAACTCGCCATCGTGCTCAAGAATTTAACATTTCACGCAGTTCTGTGATGACAATTTTGCATAAAGCACTCGTTCTGAAGGCGCACAAAGTTCAAATAGCGCAGGAGCTGAAGCAAAATGATCAACTGCAACGTTTTCGGTTTGCTAATTGGGCTGTGGCATGCTTTGAAGGAAATGTGCATTTTTACCGAAAAATCATTTCCGACGAAGCTTATTTTCACTTCGGAGGCTACGTCAACAAGCAAAATTGTCGCATTTAGGGCTCAGAAAATCTACACGAAACCATGGAGAAACCGATGCATCTACAACAACTGGTTTTGGTGTGGGTTTTGGTCCCGTGAAATCAATGGCCCATCTTTTCGAAAATGAGCAAGGAGCCGCCCTTACAGTCAATGGGGAGCGTTACAGAGCTATGATAAACGAGTTTTTGTTGCCCAGAATTCAATAAGAGGACACACAAGATATTTAAACTCAACAGAACGGCGCAACTTGCCACACAGCAAACGCAACATTCGGTCTTTTGCATACTGTCTTCGGGTTTCGAATAATCAGCCGTAACGGAGATGCCAATTGGCTACCACACAGCTGCAATTTGACTCAGTTGAACTTTTTTGTGGGGAACCGTTAAGGATAAATATTGTGTTAACCATCCAGAGACTATCCAAAACCTGAAAGATCAAATCGAAGGTGTGATTGATGAGATAGGAGCCCATACAATTGTAGCGCCTACGTTAGTTGATCGCTACAAGTTGAGGGCTAAAAATTATATCACGCTGTGGTAAAGAAAAGCAGCACCACTACGAAGGTTCGTGTTGTCTTCGATGAATCATATACTAACTCGAGTGGAATTTCATTAAACAACATATTGATGGTAGGGCCTACAATTCAACCAACACTGTGGGAGATACTGCTCCGGGACCGACATCGAGAAGATGTATCGCCAGATTTTATTGGATCAGGAAGACATCAGCGTATTGTTTGGCAGCATCATCCAACTCAAACTATCCAATCTTATGAAATAGCTACCGTCACGTATGGTACTGCTTCTGCTCCATTTTTAGCTACAAGATGTTTAAATCAACTTGGGTATGATGTACGAGATAAGGAAAAGACAATTGCAAAAATAATTACAAAGGATTTTTATGTGGATGATCTCCTAACTGGGGCGGAAACTGTTCGTGAATTGATACATATTAAAACTCGTGTTGATGCCGTATTGTTATCGACTGGGTTTGTGTTAAGAAAATGGGTATCAAATGATGTATTAGCAAACGACATGGAAGAGGTAAAAATTGGTTCATCAAATCAAATAATTAAAATTTTAGAAATACAATGGAATCCAGTTTCTTATACTTTTGGGTTTAAGGTGCATAGAGAACCAATTCAAGAAGTCACTAAACGGATACTGCTATCCGAAATAGCTCGAATATTTGATCCACTGAGATGGTTAGCTCCTTCAATTATTACTAGTAAAATTCTGTTACAAAAATTATGGCTACATAAACTATCATGGGACGATCCAGTAACCTCAGATATATCAACAATATGGAAGAAATTGAGAAATGAATTGAGGTTATTTGAAAAGTTAAAAATATCACGTTGGGTTCCTCATGAACGAGTTTTGGAACTTCATGGCTTTGCGGACGCCAGTGAACAAGCTTACTCAGCAGTTGTTTTCCTAAAATCAACCACCAATGAGCGTAGTGAAGTAAAATTGCTTACATGTAAAACCAAAGTGGCACCTATTAAGCAAGTCTCACTTCCGAGATTGGAATTATGTGCAGCACAACTACTGGCGAAACATATCATTTATTTGCCTGGACAGATTCTGCAATAGTTTTATCATGGTTAAGCAGCCACCCAAATAAATGGAAAACTTTTGTTGGTAACAGAACTTCGGAAATTTTATCATTTATACCTCGAGAAAATTATTAGAGAAAACCTTATGGTGGAATGAACCAAGATGGTTACACTTACCTGAATCAGATTGGCCAGCTCAACTGAACCCAACAACGACAACGGAAGAAGTTAGAAGAAAAACTAAGCAACTTTATCAAATAAGTTACAATACGGAGTGTTCTATAGACAGTGACAAGCTAAGTACGAGTACCTGCAGTTTGATAAATAAATTTTACAGCTAAACTTAATTAATCAGGATGGTAGGATATATACGACGGTTCATAAACAACATAACGAAGCGAAACGAAAAATTACATTACTCCTTTCTAACATCGGTGGAATTACAAAAATCAAAGCAGCATTGCATAAAATGGGACCAGGAACGGGACTTTCCCGACGAGCTGAATAGATTAAGAAGCAAATGCCCTGTGTCTAGCCGCAGTAAATTGAAAAAATTAAGTCCATTTGTTGATAATGACGGTTTACTCAGAGTGGGAGGACGATTATCAAATGCTGATTGTGCTTACAACACTAAGCACCCATATATTTTGTCAAAAACTTCTCCACTTGGCAAACTTATAATCCTGTACATCCATAAAAGATTCCTACATCCAGATCCATCCTTAACTTTCTTTTTATTGCGACAGACATTTTGGATCATAGACAGCCGCAGCACCATCAAGAAGTTTGTGAATCAATGCACGGTATGTGCCAGGTACAAAACCGGCCAGAATAATCAAAAGATGGGAGATCTGCCAAGGGAGCGAGTTTATGCATCCAGACCATTCACAAATGTTGGAATTGATTACGCGGGTCCGGTAATGATGGCGTCAAAAAGAGGCAGAGGAGCGAGGCTAAGTAAAACATACATTGCCATTTTCGTATGTTTTTCAACAAAGGCTTTACACTTGGAGTTAGTGGGAGACTGTACATCAGAAGCGTTCATCGCAGCTCTAAAACGATTTATCGCGCGAAGAGGCATTCCCAAAAATATATACAGCGACAATGGTACACATTTTGTTGGAGCTGAAACCAAATTAAAAAACTTAGCGACCAAAACAGTAGCAAAACTAAACGAAATTACCAAAATTGTGACTAATTCGGAATTTCCCAACGATGTAACTGAATTCATATCGCAAAATGGTACTAAGTGGCATTTCAATCCTCCAGTTACTCCGCATTTCGCAGGTTTGTCGGAAGCCGCGGTTAAATCAGTGAAGCGCCATTTAGTCAGAGAAACCGGAAAAACCCATCTTACAATGGAAAAGTTGTCGACGCTTCTGTGTCAAATAGAAGCTATCGTAAATTCGCGACCACTATGTCCAATGTCATCAGACGATTCATCATATGTCGCCGTCACACCAGCTCATTTCTTGGTTGAAGAACCAATCTTAAGTATTCCTGATGGGCAGCACTTCATCGAAGACGGAGATCCAGTCAGCTATTGGGAAAAGGTACAACAACGGGTTAACATGTTTCGAAGAAGATACCACATTGAATATTTTAACAATTTGCAGCAGCGACACAAGGCACAAGAAACTCGAAATAATTTCAAAATCGGCGAACTGGTTTTGTTGAAGGATAACAACCAACCTCCGTGTCATTGGGCGATGGGAAAAATTGTCACTTTATATCCAGGAGATGATGGTCTTGTCCGAATAGTCACCATCAAAACACAGAAGAACACTTTCGAGCGTCACATAAATAAATTGGTAAAACTGGCAGTAGATTAAGGAAACCTTAATGGTGGGAGTACGTTGAAGGAGGTGAATATCTCTAAAAGTAAAATAGAAGAAAACAAGCAACTTAATTCTGATATCATAATAGGAATTATGATATCAGAATTAAGTTGCTTATTTCCTTCTAGTTTACTTTTAGAGATATTCACCTGCTTCAACGTACTCCCACCATTAAGGTTTCCTTAATCTACTGACAGTTTAGAATCCATTTATATATATATATATATATATATATATATATATATATATATATATATATATATATATATATATATATATATATATATATATATATATATATATATATATATATATATATATATATATATATATATATATACCTTTTGAATTATACCATTTCATTTTTAATCATTTTATGCATATCTCTGTAAAATAAATTGTAATTAATTTAAATTTAATTGAATTCAAATACTTACATTATGTTGATATTATGTAGTTGACAGTTCTCAACATCTTGGTATTTATTATTAGGTTTCACAGTATTTATAAAGGCTTTTTTGTATTACCTTAAGTAACTTAATTACCCATTTATTTGGTATTACTTATTGATCGTTATCCGATATTCCAACCAAAGGAAGTTACGCTTAATACACTGTCATAGAAAAAACTACTGGAAAGAAAGAATTTATCGTTACCTAATGATTTTTAACGGAATTAGTAAAAAAATGGTTTTGCTCGTTCATTCCATTTTTTGCGAGTCTACTGGACACATCATTCTGGACACATCATTTTGGACACATCAATAAAAGGGTAATTAAAACTTCAGGCTAAATAAACTTTGTGAAAAATATAACTTGGTGATTAAAGAATAAACTTTACGACAATAAAATAAAATTTTATATTGAATTTCGTGAACTTAAAGAACATTGTGTACATCCACGAAATTGATTTACACGTATTATTTCTTTTTCAATATGTAACCTGATGTGACCTGACATGATGGTCTTTAGCAACTTTGCTTTTGAGACTAGGCCATGTTTCTGTTACCAAAGTTTTGGATAACATTCTGGTATAACTGCGCGGCTCAATTTTTTGAATACAATTAAAAATATTCCCTTTAGGTCATCAATTATTTGTGGGTCGTAGGAAAAAATAATGGATTTCAAGATCTAGGCGGCCAATTAATGTTCCACCATCGAAAAATTATTCGATTACCAAAGCCTTCGAGCGAGGGCTCAATTTTTGAGTTATCTGTAGCTTGAATGTCTTCTAATGAAGATCTTTGTGCAAAATAACTGAAGAAAGTGGTTGGTGGAATGTGTAATTGCTGTGAACGATGAAGAATTTATGTTTTAACAGTAATATTTTGTTCTTCCATGTTCTGGATAATTTTCTTTTCCATATTCTGTACAAAAATTTCTTACAACTTCTGCATGATTTTCACCAAATTTGAAATAATTTTTAAAAATAAATACGCTATGTTCAATCGTTTAACTCTCTATTTTTAAAAACCGGCTGGCATTCTAGTAAAAAAATATAAATGGTGACAAATTTAAAATTTAAGATCAAATTGGAACACCCATCCAAATTGCTAAATTTGGATTTTTTTTAACAATATTGTTACTTTGTCCCAGACCTTTCAAACGATATGCCACATCATTATATCAGAATGAGAATAATGTATTAGCATCTAGCCCCAGTATCTGCATACTTCTGCAGGAAGAAGAATTTTAGGAAATTTTCTAAAATGTTTTTAATAATATGCGTATATATTATACATTCTATAATTAACTAATAGTTTGCCGCCATGAAACATTTTAATAGCAAATTTGGCAAGCATGATTAAAATTTTTTTATGATAAACACAATTTTTCTGAGCCAAAATATCAAAATAATTTTATACGTTAAATTCAGTTATCATAGAAAAGCTACTGTTAATGAAGATTTTATTCATTTAAATTTTGATAAACGGTAATTCCGGAACCCCCCAAAGAAAATCTTATAATATTGCACTATGTACATTGAGGTCTTAGATGTGGAACATGAAATTTTCATTAAATAGATTATCAAACTGTGAATTGATAAAATAACCTCTTTAGTTTCCTTTAATCATTAAATAACTGTTAACAAACTACCAATATATGTTACTTTTTTAGGGGTTCGTCTAACCTTACTTATTATCATTTCGGTCCGACACCTGCATTGTGAGAAAATTTGCCTTTTTTATTTAAAACATTTCATTACCACAAAAAATTATCTTGTCTTCCCCCAAAAATACTATAAATAGGTAAATGTAATAAACAAATTTCTACCATTGTCATTTCATATCCAAATCTTATTATTTTTAATAATAGAAGAAAAACAACAACAACTACAATAATAATAACGGTATCACTATAATCATAATAATAATATTGTTTATCACATCTATTTTTATTAACAAAAACTGAAAAACATGTAAGAGCAGAGAAAAAAAGGAAATTATATTTTCCTTTTATGTTTTTTTCCAAAAGCAGTATGTAACACAATGAACGGATGTATGAACGATAATTTTCATTAAAAGACTTGCTCAGAGTGTGGAATAAAAAAACAAAGAATTCCTCGAATGAAACATTGTTTCTTACGTAAAAAGCAAAATAAAAATGAAAAACTACAATCTAGGGTACATACTACATACACACAATGATAAGAAACAAGGACGTGACGTGAAATGAAATTGTTTCGAATTTTTCTTCTTATGCTCGTATAGCGAAAAATAGGAAAATGTTGGTTATTATATATTTTCTCACTCGACGATAAAAGATAATCTAACTTATTTTCTTCTCCGTTTCCTTTATCAAGATTTGATTGTTTTCTATTTATGATAGTCGATCAAATTTATCTTAAATGAAAATCTCAAAAATTTCTTGTTTTCTTTGTTCTCGCCGCTTTGTTACTTACGGAGATAGAGGATATGATACACCAAACAAATTATTATGATGATTCTTTTAAATTTTATAGGAATAGATTTCAGTTGGGGATTTGTTTTTGGCAACAATTTGGTATTTTGAGCGAGTTTCGTTTTGATTTTACACGTACAAATTTAAATTTTAGAAATCGAGGAAAGGCTTTTTATTGGGATGTGATATTTTTATTTAATTTTTAAAATTGTAGTTTAAATTAGATGGCGCGGCGCGGTGGTCTAAATTGACAACTTAACGTAGAAAGAACATGAACCATTATTATCACTATTTATATAACAATAACTCCTGATTGTCATTCAAGTTTGGCAGAATTCAGCAAGTTAATAGGAATTGTATTAGTTTTAACTAATCAACTTATAGTTACGGTTGATGATAATAACATCAACCGTAACTATAATTTGATGTAATGTTAGGCTATTTCTAATAACTGTCTGTGCATGTTGCCAATTTAATACGTATGATAATTTTCGTACTTCATACGTTCCTGGCGATATACAATTTGACTTAATTAAACTAATGCGTTCTACGACTTGAAACAGAAATCGAACTGCTAGCTTCCAAAGAGGGTTTACAATTTTATTAATCAAACTATCGATAAATCGAATTCAAACAAAAACGATTATGTTACGAGAATTATTTGTGATATCCAGAATAACTGTAACAATTAGTGTTCCGAAAAATTCATAAAATTGCTACATTAAATACCAGGTCGGTTATTATAAGTAATACGAGATAAAATGTAGTAGAAAATATGTAAAGTAAAACCAAAAACTTAGTAATTGTCGTCTGTATCAGTTCTGAGCCACGGTTATCGATTTACCTTATTGCGACAGTTACTACAGTTTAGTTTGAGCTGTTTTTGCTTTGTTTGAAACATGAAACATTTTGAACTGTTCCATTTGAATTTTTTTTCTTAAACATTTTACTCGCGTGAAATTACTAAATATTTTATACTTGCTGGTTTAGTACAAATGTCGGAAAGGATTAAATAAAAATTACATACAATTTTTTTAGTAAATCTAGTAGGTAGCATTCTGAATTCTCCGTAAAAGAAACCGGTGATGAAGTTTTAGTTAAAAAATAATAATTGATAATTAAATCACAAAACTATTTGTATAATTAGTATAATTAAAAACAGAAAATTAAATTATATACTAAAAATATAACTAAAAATAATCATATGTGAATAAAAAGAAAAAATTCAATTATAGGAAAATGAACCCACATATAAGGTCATTGAAATGAAATTAATTTTAAACTAAGAAATGCTGGGTCCAGATAAAAAATTCAAAAAAAGCAAACAAATTATTAAAATTATTCAAGGAGCATCAATTAAACGGTTTCATCAACAGGTTCAGGTAAAATTATTCAAGGAGCATCAATTAAACGGTTTCATCAACAGGAGATACATCCAGATTAACAATTAACCGTCTTTTCATCAGGAGGTACACCATAAAAACTACGTCAGTTAAGTGCACCAAAGTTTATTTTTGTTTTATATAAATATATGTACATAAATTTATTTATTTTTTGTTAATACAAATATAATTATAATAATATTCAATTTAATTTTTTTTTTTGTAAATATTTGTGAATTTTTTATTTGTTTAATATGTTTCATTAAAATTTGAAGGTAATGACAAGAGAAGATTATTTTCGTATATGTGTAATAAGAATATTGTTTTTTTTGTTCGTTATATTTATTGTGTTAAATTCATTTTAAATTTTAATTTTCTTTTGTGATTATTGTTTGCTCCACAAAATTTGTTTTTTGTTTATATTTATCATTAAGCGGTATAAATTTGATCATTATATACTTCGAAACCACCACCCCAATCCTGAGCTCAAGTCGGCTAACAATTACCGCATGATATCCCTGTAATGATATTTTTTTCCGTAGTCAGGTTCCAACAAACACCCATATTTAGTTACAAGTTTTTTTGTGGTTGTTCAAACTTTTGGAATCTGGTTACAAACATAAATGTAGACATCCCGAATGCACAACAGTTCAATGAAACAAACATTTCTTAACACAAATGGAATGCAATTCGGCGTTTTACATTAACTTAACAACTATTAGGTATTTCACGAACTGGGAAACTTAGTCGAAGAAACTCAGTAGCAACACATAAAACATTTTGAAGTGACGTGTGCTTATTTAAAAAAAAATTATCAGATTATTGAATCGTACACTTCTGCAAATATTTTCAAGCAATTTAATTACTTTCTAATAAATCGATTCCATGTTATGTAAAAAACTAATTATTAGTAAAAATCGTAAATTCAACTTTACGAAGAGGCGCTCAGATTCATTCTAAAATTTCTGATGTTTGCAAAAATTTAGAGAACTTGGCATTTTAGTAAAATAAATAGTGTTGTGCCGTATTGTCTACACCGCGTAGATAATTAATATTATGTGTAGATAATGTTTGTAGATAATTTAACAAATGACGTCGGCAATTTCTTGATGGAGTCTTGTTGGCTCCTTTAAGAATAAGAAAAATTGATGTTTCTTGCTTCTATTTGTGTGCCTATACTATATCTTTATGCTACCCTTTTGCTTAAGAAATGGATGTTCAACTTGGCTATTGAAGGTGGATACAGTTTTTGTTGCGCTGAAGAAGACGTGCAAGAGAATTTCTTTCATAGCGGTAAATTTAGCCTCGTACGAAGATATGATCATCGATGAAGCCGATACGTAACGACATTTTATTTGGTCTCACTAAAATATATCGTAATGAGTCAATTTCGATTAGAATTGAAATTTCTAAATTTTATAATAAAGTGTTGAATGTAGAATACTTCTTTGAAGAAGTTCCGATTTTCTAGGTTCCGTGACTAGACTCGACGCGGTTTACATTGAGGTATCGATTCTACAAAAAACGTACCAAGAAATGTTATAGGTTCGTTTTAAACTCTTGGGATTATAATTAAGGCAGTAACCGGTGTACGATTATTTACCGATATGTAAATACGCGAGCTGATTATTCTACGGCATACGTCAATTTTCCGAGTGATACACGAGAAATAATGTTTGAACCATAAACTTAACCAACACACGCAAACTTTCGCTAACCCAATAATACTAACATATAATGATTATATAATTCATGTTATTGGCAATAGATTTGTAACATAAAAAATTTTCAATTTACGTGCCATTCATGGAATCGCTTATGGTTGTCACAATATTAAAAGCATCGGTCAACCAAAATGCCGGTCGAGACGATATATAGAATTTGACAAATAATGATTTGAGTGTTTTTACTGCTGCATTGGCTTATAAATGTGTATTGAAAAAAATGCAATTCCGTAAATTCGCCGGATAAACTTAGGCAATGCATCTATTTTAAAATCACCAGATATGGATCCGGGCCATCAAGAAGTATACTAATATAGCTGGAAACAACTTTAATCACATCAACGGTGTGTGGTGGCTTTATAGGCGAAGTGTAATTTTATTTATTCAATCACATATTTTTTTTTATCAAACACTAACTTTACATTTTTATTTAATATTGAATTATTTTTCTGGATTTATTTTTTTGTCTAATTCCTTTTTTCTATTTGCTTTTGCTGTTAGTAATAATTCATTAGCTTTTTTGTGGGCTTCTTGTAATCTAAACCTAACTTCTTCTGCATGATTATCATAATTATAAATTGGTTTCGTTTTTTCAGTATCTATGATTGGTGTATGATAGCTAACTTTCCAAACACTAATTCATATGGAGTATATTGTGTATCGATATGTGGAGTTGTGTTATAAGAGAATACAAAGTACGGTAACCATTCATCCCAGCTGCCGTTTGACGCAAAATTATTTAAATATTCATTTAAAACTCTATCGTTACGTTCTATTGAACCCAATGTTTCATGATGATATGGCGTAGAGTTGACTTGTTTGATTTTTAGTAATTCACAACTTTTTTTCATTACTTCATTTAAAAATGCAGTTCCCATATCTGTTTTTAAAACCTGGAAGATACCATATTTTAACACAAACTTTTCTACTATTGATTTCGCAATGGTTATGGCTTTTTTATTTATTAATGGAATTGCTTCTATGTATTATGTTAATTCGCATTGCAAAGTTAATATGTATCTAAATCCATTCGAAATCTTGAGTGGCCCTATAGTATCTACTGCTACTACTTCAAAACTATCCCCTGGTGTATCTGTAATTTTCATCTTCTCTTTGGTATGCCTGATTATCTTTTCTTTTTGCAAGACTCACATTTATTTATAAAATCTTTGACCATTCTATTCATATTTTTCCACACATATCTCTGTTTTATTCTACATATTGTTCTTTTAACACCTGAGTGACCTCCAATTGGATTCGTGTGATTTTCTAAAATTATTCCTAACATTTCTTTGGTATCTATTATTCTTTTCGGCGGTTTATAAATTATTATTTTTATTATTATTTTCTTCTTTTTTTACCTTTTTTTGAGTTCTGCAGAACATTAAATTTATTTTTAAATTCATTAATATCTATGTGACTAAAAATTAAATCTTTACTTTTCAGCGCTAGTTTATCTATTTTCAGTTTTTGCAGGCAGTTAATTAACTTGTCCAATTTTGAATTCATTTCCATAATTGAATTATCGCTAATTACAATAGTCACAGTTTTTGACCATTTGTTGTCATTGCCGAATTTATTTATGACTTCTAAACCTGTTTGTAAATTTATAAATTTATTGTTTTTACTTTCTCGCGAGTTTTCTGTTCTTTCATAAACAAACCTTATAATTCTTTTAATTTCTTGACTTCAGTTATAGATGTACATTCCCAAGCGTAGAGTTGATCAGGCTCTTTCCTTGGTATACCTATACCTATCTTTAGAAATTTCAGTTTGTTTTTCATGCTTCTAGTTATTACATTAATTTTTTCTTTTAGAATTAATAAGTTTAATGCTTCAGTATCCCAAACGATTCTAGATAAAGCATCTGCATTAGTATTTAGCTTACCTTGTTTAAAAATTATTTTGAAATTGTAGTCAATTAGATCTAATCGTATTCTGGCCATTTTAAACAGATTTACAAATGATCTGTGGTCAGTTACCACAGTAAATTGTCTACCGTAAAGGTAAGGTTTAAAATAATTTATGGCCCATTGTGTAGCTAATAGTTCTTTTTCAATAACTGGTTTGTTCAGTTCGTGTTTATCCATAGCACTACTTGCAAAGGCAATTGGTAGATGTTTCCCAACTTCTCCTTATGATAGGATATCACCTATTGTGAAGTTTGATGCATCCGTTGTTAGGACAAACTCTCTATCAAAATTTGGATACTGTAATTGGTGGATTCATTAATTTTGGTTTTAATAAATTAACTGCTTTTTCACAATCATCGGACCAAACAAACACTGTTCGCTTTTTTAATAGGTTATTTAGAGGTTTCGCTATTAAGGCAAAGTTGTTAATGAATTTTCTATAATAGTTACAGAATGCAACACATCGGCGTGTACTATTCGAATCAGTTGGGCGTGGATAATTTTTAATCACTTCATATTTCGCAGGGTCAGATTTAACCCCTTCACTTGTAATGTAGTGACCTAAATTCGTGACTTCTTTTTAACTATAGGTTCTTAATTTTTTAAATATTTTAATTAAATTGTTATTGTGGTGTTTCATTCCACGACCAAAAACAATTATATCATCCACGTATAAAAATGCAAGTTCCTCAAGACCAGCTAATGCTATTGATAGCATTCTTTGGAAGCTGTTGGTGGATATCTTTAGTCCAAACGAGAGAGATAGATTTTTAGTTTTTAGATTTAGATTTTTCCTTTAGATTTTTTGGGACAATTAACAATGGAGAATTATATGGACTGATTGAAGGTTCTATGATATCATTACTTAAAAGTTTTCCGATTTCTTTATCTATTTCTCTATAATGAGCTTTTGGTAACCTATAATTTTTTATATAGACAGGCGTACTGTCCTCTTTTAATATTTCTTGTTTGTAAAAATAGTTACTTGTTAATGTATCACCAGAAATGTAGAAAACATCAATAAATTCCAAAGTACAAAGTTTAAAATTTTTTTTCTTTTCGTACTCATTATAATTTTCCATGTTTAATTGTTTAATTATTTTCGTGTACCGTTCTTCATTTGAAATCTTAGTTTTTAGTGTTCAGTATTATATGATAATCACTTAAATTCTCTAATTTTGGTTCATATTTATCTATTTGCACTGCTTGTTCATTAGTGTTTATTATTCTAATAGTGCAATACCATTCTTAGGGAGTATTCCATTACAAATAAATACTCTTTTACCTATTTCTTCATTTAAAATTATACTATCTACACTTCTTTTAATATTTAGTTGAAGCTCTAAGTTGATTTCTGTTCTTGCTGGTATTGTAAAAGTATTTATTGTTGGTAGATTCGTCTCCAAGGGTGATTGTGATTGTGTAAGTTTCATAATCAATCTTACATCCATTTTTGTTCAAAAAATCCCTACCTATTATCCCATCTGTGTTTATAGAGAAGTTTGTAATATATGTATATGCATATTTTGTTTTTTAAGATGATTATCTAATTTGAAGTTTGTATATACAGTGCTTAATGAATATGTTACGGATTCTCTCACTGCTGTTATCCTACATTTATAATTACTATCTAAAGCTATATTTTCTAATGAAAATTAATGAATTGCTAACTCTTCCATTTGTTTTGCTACGTCCTCCTGTGGTGTTACTGGAGGAGAAACCTCGTTTCCCGAGTGTTGTAGGACATTTATTCTGTTTTTTATAATTTGAATTTTGCACCCTTTTAACTCTATACCGAGCTTGTCCTCCATTAAAACTAGTACTTCGATTTATGAATCGACTCTGATCTCTCTCTCTCTATATATATATATATACATATAACGTTATATAAATATATAACGGCGTCGACCGTCTCATATTTTTTTAGTTAATACTTTGGCCTCTAGAATGGACCATATGGATTCATAGGGTTTAAGTCCGAGGAATTTGATGGCCGTTGTTGTGAATAAATGAAGCTGGGAACTTTTTCTTGTAAAAAATGTTGGATTTCACGGGCTTTATGGGCTAGTGTGCTGTCTTGTTGAAACTTCCAATGGTTTCTACCGAAATTTTTACGTGTCCAAGGTAATAAAGCATCGTTTAAAATCGTTCACGGTAGATTTGTTGATTTCCGTTTACGCATTAGAACGTTTACATTTTAGAAAAACAACCAAATTTCAGGATAAGATCTATTTTGGAAATCCTACATATGAAATCCTGTTCAAATTCTATTAACAAAAGTAACGATTACGCTTATATTGGCAATTCATACGATCTATTTTCATAATTTGATTTTTTGCTTTTACACATTTCCAATATTAAATAACATGGTAACAATTATTTTCAATTTACGTTTTGTAAACTAAAATTTTATTTTGTAAAGTGTTTTTTCTGTAGCTACGATGTCACAATTTGTTGCCTAGCTAAAATAAAAAATATATAAAGGGTGTTTTTTTAAGAGGTTGCCGATTTTTTTTTTGAATAAAACACATATAAAATTATGAAATGACCAAAATTTTTTTTTATTTGGTAGATAATTTTTTGGCATTTAACATTTAAACACAATTTCTGGCATATGGCTACCACGACTATTTTTCACAAATGTCATTCTGGAGGTCCAATTTTCCAGCACTTTTTCAAGCATTTGAGGGCGTATGTCAGCAATGACACGTTGAATATTGGTTTCCAAAGCGTCAATCGATTGAGGTTTATCCACATAAACCAATGACTTCACGTATCCCCACAAAAAGTAATCGAGTGGCGTCAAATCGCACGAACGCGGAGGCCAATTCACCGGACCATTTCTCGAAATAATGTTGTCGTTGAAAGTTTCTTTCAATAAGTCGATTGTTTCACGTGCTGTATGGCAAGTGGCACCATCTTGTTGAAACCACATTTCATTCATATCCATATCTTCAAGATTTGACAACAAAAACTCATTTAATATGGTTCTGTATCGATTTCCATTCACGGTAACGCGTCGTCCTTCCTCATTTTTAAAGAAATATGGACCGATGATCCCACCAGCCCATAGACCGCACCAAACAGTACATTTATCAGGATGCATTGGTAATTCTAGAACGGCGTGTGGATTATCTTTGCTCCAAATGCGACAATTTTGTTTGTTGACGTATCCATTTAACCAAAAATGCGCCTCATCACTGAAGAGAATTTTACGGTAAAAAAATGGATCTTCGTTCAATTGATTTAACGACCAATCACTGAATTCACGGCGCAAACGATGGTCGTGTGGCTTTAATTCTTGCACCAATTGAATTTTGTATGGCACCAAACCCAAATCTTTACGTAAAATTTTCCATAAAGTCGATGGACAAAGTCCAATTTGCTGAGCACGACGACGAATCGATAAATTGTCGTTTTCTTCGACACTGGCCTCAACGACAGCAATATTTTCTTCTGTACGAACTCTTCTCATTCTTGTCGGTGGCTTGGCATCCAAAAGAGTGAA